>VSMD01008957.1:0-62500 GCA_008750895.1 Mirza zaza | reverse complement strand
TGGAAAAATAAGCAGTTACAAAATAATTCTTCTCAATTCTATTGGCAAAAATTAGCAATTGAAAAAAATATGTATGCACCTGAGATAAATTTATCTACAATATCTAGTTGGTAACCTATTTCTAGAGGAGCATTATGATCATAAAATAAAATTGCAGTTATCATTAAAGTTATCCCTTAGTAAATATAATATATATACTGATGATCTTTATTCCAATTTTGGTCTATTATTTATTAGAAAGTATTCTTTTTTTACTAAATTTATACTTTATGTTTACACTGATTTTGTTACAAACATAGTTTGAGTCTTCCTGGATTACTACCTTAGTGCTTTCTAACATCACTTTAAATATAAAAGTGTATTGCTCCTATATTTTTCATTGGTTATTTCTGTCTTCTCCAGCATAAATACAGCCACAAACTGGGAATATCACATGTAAATAGTGGGAAGCCCAAATAAAGAGTTTCCATCACTGAATTTTCTCTCATTGGAGTTCAGCCACTCATGATATAGTAGGAACATGTACATTTAAATCAGGAGAAGCTTGAAGAAAACACTGTGGTAGGTATCCTTTTTAACATTTACGTTATAATTAAAGAAGCAATAGTCTTTTCAAAAAAGATTAGAAAATTAGGGTCACAAAAACCATTTCTTTGCAAAGCACTGTACCTGAAATTATACAAATGTATATCCTTCTTAGAACTTTTACATATGACAGATATAATTGGGTACAATAAAGAGGACAGGATGCCAAAGTCACCTCTGTAACCACAAAGAAAATGTGTATGGAATCTGAGATATCTTTCCCTAATTTCCAGCATTAGGGATGAATCTGTGGTGTATGAATGGATTTTTTTTTCCATTCAACATATCAAGCAAAGATCTGAATAAAGTTAATGTTCGCATTTTGACACCCATATCAAACTGAAAACACCTCAATCAACTGTTGGATGGATTTGGCATAATTATTGATATACTTTGCAGGATTTAAAGAGTGAGGATTCAGTGCTCACATACCACATTTGAAACGAACACAACTTATCAAGTAGAGTTCTGACATGTGTGACTCTTAGTATCATTTTGGAAGTGAAATAACCTGTCAGATTTTAAAATGTGTTAACAACTGGATGGTTAAATGGCAGGGACATCAAGAAAAGGACATGGGCTTGGTTTGAGATCTTGTTCTGGAGTAGAGTCACTGACTGCCAGCCTAGAAGTAATCACAACAAAAGTTTTCCCCCAGGGGTTCTGAACAAAAATTCTGTAGTAGAACAAATAAACTACTACACAGTTAGATTATCTTAACTAGTATCTGTAATCTTCCTTACAATAGGCATCTATTGATGTCTTTCCAAATACATTAGAAGTGGCAGATGATTTATTTTGTCTTGGAAAGTACTTACAATCATTCACTCATTCAACAAATATTTAAGTTTCTACTATGTGCCAGGCATTCTTTTCTAAGTATGTTATCAAAGTTAAATAGTACAAAATGCCTAACGTCCTTTTGTTGGAGATGTGTTAACTTTAAATGGATTAAGGCAATTTATATAGAAGGCATATATATATATATATATATATATATATATATATAACCCTACTTCTCTCAGACTTTGTACAATTCTTCATCCTGATTAATTTGTCTGGTGCCTGACACATAGTAGGTGCTTCAAATATGATGCTCTGTTAGTTTCTCTATATTCCACCCCAGTTGATTTTTTGTGCATGCAGAACTGTCTGGCAAAAAGGAATCCTTTGATCACTGCCATTTTTTTTTTATTGCCCTAGCCTTATTTGCTATCTATGACAGTGATTTCTTTTAAGGGGCTATAACACCTAACTTTAAAATTTGATTTCAAATATATTTTTCTTATACTTGCCATTATATTCCTTCAGGAAAAAAAGGGAGGAGGCAGTGTATGTCAGGCAGGATGTATGGGGGTGCCTGGAGATGGCTCAGTATTTATTTTTGAAATTAGAGTTTAAATGAGTTTGTGTGTGTGTGTGTGAGTTACACTTCTGAATAAACTGGAGTCTACCAAAATGAGGTTTATAAATTATAGCTCTTCAAGGAAAAAATAATGGAATTGGTAGCAATGAAAGTTATACCGTATACAATTTCTCTTTTGAGAACAATGAATCAGTCTACACCCAGGTTGCTGAGCACCTATGGGCCTGAGCAATGCCCCAGGGCACCATTGGAACAGGTGCAGAAGTAGTAAAGTATTTAAGAGATATAAGTGTAGTTGAAAATTTCTTCTAAAGAATCCAGAACCTGGGGTCTGAACTGCCATAGGACATTTTTCTGCTTCTTAGGGAAGTTTTGAGGAAATTTTGGCCATTCATTCATTCTAAACGTTGTTTAGATAGGAGGAATAAGATCTAGTGTTTGGTCGCACAATAGGGTATCTATAGTTAACAATTATTTATTGTACATTTCAAAATAACTAAACTAGTGGAATTAGAATATTCCTAACACAAAGAAATGATACATGTTCGAGGTGATGTATATCACAGTTACCCTGACTTGGTCATTGTATGCTTGGCACATTGTATGCTTGTATCAAAATATCACAAGTGCCCCATAACTATCTACAACTATATCCATAATAATCAATATTTAAAAAGATAAAAAGTTGCTGTTTAAGTCCACAATGGAAAACTGTGATTTCTTTGATTCATAATTACTTAAAAATAGATAACAATCATTATGTGCAGTTGATATAAAGGAAAATAAGGCCTGAGACAGGCACCTAAGGGCAGAAAATAATACCATGGCAAAATTGATCCCCTTGACTTCCACTGAAGTTCTATCTATAGATGTCTACTTATATTCATTTGTATGATCTCTCTATAGTCTATCTACTGGACTGTTATAATAAAATATATCCCTTATTAAAATCAATACAATAAAATGTACTCTTAATTAAATGTCATAGTAGGTTGTAATCATTCATTAAGTTGTATGTACACACCCATACACTGACAAATGCTAAGTGGTAGTATTATTAGAAATGCTAAATATATTTATAACACTTCAAATATTCTTGATATACACAGATATGAAGGGGCAAGCCTCAACAACCTCAGAGAGGAAGGTCAGCATTTTTATTCAAAATGCTAAGGATTAAATGAGTAGGCAAAACCTAGTAGTAAACATACAAATAAATATAAATATCTCCTTTGAAATTCTTTCCCCTGTATTTTGCAGTCCAAATGAGTAAAGAGAAGATTTTTATTGAAAATTTTTCCCCCCCAAGCTACTAGGGCCTATACATGTGTAGATAATTTCTATAATCCAAAAATCAAATAAATTTTATAAAGATTTCCATTTTTACCCAATATCTTCTATAGAAGCTACATAGTATAAACAGGGACCAGTCAGTATATTAGCTTTGGCCTGTACTCTCAGTTTTTAACCTTAATTCTTTTATATTTTACTTCCAAACATGTACTTTCTTCTACTCTGAGTAAGAACTTTTTAAATAAAAAATTATAACAGCTTTATGGAAATATCCACATACCATACAATTCACTATTTTAATCTATATAATTCACTGATTTTTAGTATATGCACAGAGCTAAGCAACCATCATCATAATCAATTTTGTAGTGTGATCATCACAATCACCCCAAAAAGTAATCCCATATCCATTAGCAGTCACTTCCCATTTCCCCTCTCTCTAGACCACTGAGTAAGGATTTAAGAAAAACTTGTGGAGTCATATTTTTAAAAATACTTTAAAATTGTGATTCATTTTGTTAATGTAGTATCTGAAACACAAGCATTATTGAAATCAATACTTTAAAGATCAGTTTTGAAAGATTTTATACTTTATTTCCAAAATGCAAACATATTCCTGTTCTTAGATGAAGTATGTGCCAAATACTCTTTCATACTTATGAAACTCGAAAGAAAAGCTTTCATAGTCCAATTATTTAAAAGGTTCTGTATACACTTGGGCTTTTGGATATCTGGGAAGTCAAGAAACTTCACTTGATTTAGTGAGTTCCCACTTGGTTAACCTGGTATGGCCCAAATTCCTCAGACTTACCCTGATGTGTGGGATCTTTTTTAATGATTCATCCTGGTTAACAAACACTATTTCCACCTTGTGCATCCCAGTCTATAGGGGAGGCCAAATCTTTTCATTCAGGCTCTGGAAATTTTCCTCCTCTTTTGTAGGTGGTGGTGTAAACAGGGAAGAAGAATAGGGCGTGTCCTACACCCTATCCTTCCCAGTTTCCCCTCCTCCTTTCTGTATGACAAAGGAGTGACAAGAGAAGAAGAGATTTGAGGGGTGTTAGTGCAAGAGGATATGAACCAGGAGGGTGTGAGCAGGGCAGGTGAAACAATAATAAAAATGTGAAATGAAGGAATACTGGAAAATACAATAAGAAACATAGGCCTAACCAAAAAGAGGCCCTAAGCCTCTGTATATACACAGCTCGTTTGTTTTGCTTTTGAAAAGGTGTTAGGAACAAAGTATAGTGGATCAATTAGAGGCGTCCCAGATCTTAAAAACGAAAGAAAAGAAGGAAAAAAATATTCCTTTATAACCACCCCCTGCCCTCTTTATTTTGGTACAATGCCTCAGGAAAGGATTATGACACAGCAACCTTGCTTTTTATAAATGCATCATCTTTTCTTATATAAATATTAACTACATTTGACTTTTTGGGTGTCACACAATTAGTAAATTAGTCATTCACTAAAGGTATTCATCTAGGTTTTATAACACTTTCCCCACCTTAATTTCAGAATATTACATGGAAGGGGAAAAAATTGCCTTCTTTTTTACTGCATTCATTGAAATCCCTTCTCTTAATGCTAGGCTCTGGAGTTACAGTGGCAGTTAGTTCTGTCATCAGAATATCAGCACTTTGAGTGAAATTTTGAAAATTACAAAGACTGCACAGGCGTATAGTGGAATCGATCATTCTCTCTATAGGCTAAATGCACCCTGATTTGAATCTTATGCATTCCCCTTAATATATCCCTCCTTTCAATTCAAGTCATTTCATTTATTATGAGTATGAGATGGCAATTAGAAAGTTCCTCCAAGGTTTCAGATCTTTTGTGAGCAATATTTATGAGAAAGAGTAGAACTTTTTGCTGTTCTTTTATATATAAGATTTAGTGAATTGAGGTAATATCCTAAGATGTGAAACAAGCTGTTCATTTGCATTCACATGTGTAAGTAGGAGACACAATATCCATGTCCAAAAGAACCCAGAGGTATAATGGAGGGCTTTAAATTCCTATGTTTAAAATAACAATCCTAACAGAATTTTCAGTTCATTCTCAGTATCCATGGGTTCTGCATCCAAGGATTCTGCATCCAAGGATTCGATTGACTATGGATGGGAAATATTTTTTAAAAAGACAAAAACAGTATAACAACTACTTGCATTGCATTTACTTTGTCGTAGTTATTATTAATATAAGTAATAACCTAGAGATGAGTTGAAGTATATGAGAGGATATTCATAGATTATATGCAAATACTGTTCCATTTTATATAAGGGACTTGAGCATCCTCAGATTTTGGTAAAGGCAGTGGTCCTGGAACCAATCCCCTGTGGATACCGAGGGATGGTTGTACTTCCAAAATACAATATTCCAAATATGACATTCAGAGAGGCCTGGATGCTGTGTTGCAACTCTCTGAAACATCCATGTTGAATATTTACCAATTGTGAACTTTGGCTAATGAATCTTATATTATTTCAAGCTGAAGCTGAAGCAGAAATCAGTTTTATTTTAGTCCATTTCTTCTAAACTTTCACAATTTGCTCATTGAATAAAAGAAATGTATCTACTCTCCAGAAAATCCAAGGACAATTAGCTATTCTCTGCCAGAGGTAGTCACCACCCACTACCAGTGGCTAGGGGATATTCAAGAACTTCAGTGTGTACCATTCCTGGAGAATGGGAGGGGTGACCTAAACACAGACTAACATTTTGTCCATCATATCCATTAAGAGAGTTGCACAATGAAATATCATTTTTATATTTTAGTATTTAGCTCTTAGAGTCGGTGTGTGTTGGTATTGAGACTTTGAATAAAGTCCTTCTCTTATAGAGGAGCTGGCACTGTATTAAATAGTCATATAAATTCATGCATTTCCATCTGTTTCTCCAGATATGGGTGTTTCTTTACTCGTCAAGTCATTAATCCTCTACTTAATATCATACTTAAGCCAAAACCTAATTATATGAGTCCAGAACCACAGCACAATATTATGAAGACAAGTGAATATATATATATATATATATATGTATATGTATGAATATATTCCTTAATGTTCTAGTGATAGCTTTAAAGGTTTATATAGCTTGGAATCATCCTTTTGAATATTATTGGTAAAATTATGGAAAGCAATTTTAGGATCAAAACACAATGGCATGTTAATTTCAAAGTAAAATGTGATCCTGCAACTATAATTAATGTTATCCATTTCAATAGCTGTGGGTTATTATGTAGTTTAATTCAATTATTCTTGATTAAATAGAGTTAATCCATTGTAGGTATCGATTAACATAATTCTGGCAATTTACAGTGGATAAACTTGTTACAGATATAGTGAAAAATATTTTATTTAACATATATTTATACTAGCTTACTTTTAGAACTTAAAGATCATAATTTGCTTTGCTGTGGCAGTGCATGCACACACACAGGCACATGTATACATGCACACAAACACACACACACACACCCTGTGGTTAGTTTATTCCTTGCTACTTTGACAATCAGTTACTGCTTTGGTGAAAGCCTAAAGCTTAATCCATTAAGAGCCATTCAGAACAAAACAAACAAACAAAGCTTTAACCACTTCAGTGACAACAGTGCAGAACCAACAGCCTTCTTAGAAAACCCTAACAATTTTAGGATCAATAGTCTCACACTGGATGCTCCTAAGTGATGAAAGCTAAAAACTTTGTGCTGCCAGGTTTGTAAGAATAAAACATAAGACAAAAATGTTGGGAAAAGATAATTTTATACGTTTAGTTTGGGAACACCCAGGTAATTCAGACGGCTGCTTTAAGTCCTATCAGTAGTCACGATGAAAACAAACTAATCCAAACATCACCTTGAGCTGAACATTTTCCTATGTATGTATCCTGAAAGTTGAGCTGTTAAAATGTCTTTTTAGCCTCTTTCAAACTTTCAAACTCCACTACTTAGAGCTTTATCATTATTTCTTCTAATTAGTGTTTAAGGAAAATCTTTGGGGTGCATATATATATGTGTGTATATATGTATATATGTGTATATATATAAATTTTAAATATTTCTTTGAAAACAAGTCTTATCTTTATATTAAATTATTTAGGAAAGCTTTACAGTCCACTTATTTCAGGGCTACAGTTTAAACAATGAAACCAACAAATACATTTATATAAGAGAGGAGCAAAAACAAACATTTTTTCCACGAGATTAAAAGCCTGTTCACTTTATTTTAAAATTATTCCATTGTATATTATCTTTTGTGAAAAAAAATCCATTAGCTTCTTTTATACACCCTCAAGTCTTAAATAGTATACCAGCGATGCAGAATGTATCTTATGGAGAAAATCTACTGTCATTTCATAGAATAAAAAAGGCCTCATACATCCTTTGTATTCCTAACAGTGCCCTTTTCAGTTTCACAAAACAGTTTTAAAATGCTATATCTCCTGTAGTTACAGTTTTTTAAATGCCTTTACATTTATACTTAGTGATAAACTCAGTAATGGAATAGGAGTATTATTTATTATTTATCTCAAAATGTCAGCTGGCTAGACCTTACCCAGAAATTATCTGATGGCATTAAATTATATACCTTCATAGGTAGTCAACAGACACTGTTGGGATTGCCTGCGGTATGTTTACAGGCTAATTTGTTTACTGAATATTGTCTACTAATTTACATTTCTGCTTTTATTTTAGCAGATCCTTACTGAAGAATCATACTTAATATAAGGAACCTACAAAAGAAATCGCTTTAGTTTTAAAAATAAGCATCAGATCAAAAGCAGAATAATCTCTTTGCTGAAATGTTAACGAATAACATTGACCATCAATATTTTACAGACGAAAGAAATAAATTACCCTGCAATATCATTAAAATGCATGATTTTCCTGTGTGTCAGGAATGCTGTGCAGTTTTGTCTGGATTCATTAAGGCGCTCACTGTATAAGTGCGTTGCCAACCGGAATGTGGGTGGCTGTAATGGCAGCCTGTAGGTTTGTATGGAAAACAAGTATGGCACTGTGAAAAAATCCTTCTCTCACCCTACTGATACCTGTACAGAGAGCTTGGGAAGCATTTCCATAGGCTCATTGTCAAGTGAGTGTTAAAGCCCCCATTCACTGAGAAGCAAAGGTAAGTCTGAAAAAAACGCATCGAAGAAAAAGGAAAGGGGGTGGCGAGGGGGGTGGAATCACCTAGCATCGAAGCAGCCTAACCAAGTGACAGACACGTAGACAACTCTGATGCTGCCAGAACAACACTCTGCACAGCCCACCAGCAAGCAATTTGTCACTGCGACAAGAATATCCTCCGCAATTTGGCATCAGGGTCCTTGGACAGCCAACTGCGCCTGTACAGCACGAGACGTGCTTTTCGGCAACAGGGAAGATGGGAACCAAGGTTCTCGTTATTATGTCCAAATGTGTTATTTTATGAAAAACATATCTTTTGTCATGATCAACATAGAGATAGAACAGTAGTAATTGATAATAACTGGGGGCAAATAAGATGACAAATCGAGAAAAATATGTCCTTGTATGTTTTTGAGGTACCCTGACTGTTGTGAAAATTTCAGGCTGTTTGCTCGATGTGTCTGGTGTTTCGTGGCACGCTCTCACAGCGTTTTATAGAAATAATGAATCCATAGGTGCAAGAACGAACTGGGAAGGTTTTTTTTAGTGATAAATCATGTGCTTTTAGCAGAGCGTACTTTGTTTTAGACTTTATATGATTGTATATGGTGTGTTGATTAATACATTGCTGTGTGCAAATCCTTTCTCACTGGTATGATTTGAAATGAGACAAAGCATTCAAGGTAAGTTGAGTTATAAATGTGCAAAGGAAAGACCTTTTACTCTTTACATTGCTATTCTGGTAATCTATTATAAAAGTGCAGTAAAGGAGAGAAGCCAGGAGCATAGGATAAAGGTATCTGATAAATAAGCAAGTAGTGTTCCCCTTGCCAATTACTTGGCATCTTACTTTGTAATTAATGCCACCTAATGAAAAAAGTGGTAGGCACGAAGATTGGGCCTTTTGTGCATTCTATACAGAACCAAACACTCATAAAATTCTAGCTCAAAGCTAGTCTAGTTTGGCTCTCTCCACAATCAAAACTTGCTAGAGAATTAAAACAATCCCATAGGGTGTGTGTATGTACGTGTGTTACAATGTATTATATAAGAGTGACATCAGACAATTGTGGTATTGCTGTCTCCATCACACAGACAAGGGTTCCTTCATTCCCCAGACATGATGGAATCTTGTACCCATTCTGCCAGGAGCTAACATCATGGTATCTATTATGTTGTTCGCTGGTTGTCCTATGAAGCCCTTAAACTAACTGCTGCTTAAGTGGCTATAATAACTGCCTATCAGTGCCTGGTGTATTTCCCAGAAGCTTATGTGCTCTATGCAAACTTTCAGTAAATACGAAAAGTACTTAAGAGTTAAATAATAGTGAGAGTAGGAAAGAACATAATTTAGGCAATTATGATAGTATCTGAAATACAGAATAACTTTAAAAAATATCCCAGCTAATATTATAACAATATGACATAAAAATATAAAAATATGTTGTTCCTATCTATCCACATAAACTGGACAGCAGTGAATGGTTGGGGGTTGAGAGGTTGGATAATGTAATGTTTCATTGTGGCACTGAGGAAATGGTGTTGGGGGGGTGTGTTGACTAGCTATGTACACAGACGATTAAATGAAAAGGCCTAAGATTTATATCCTTTGAGAGATAAGGTACAAAGAAAGGGAGAACAGAGAGGTGGGTGAAGAGAAAGTATTCAATGCTAGAGGGTACAAAATATAGTGGAAACCATAAAAAAACTAACCCCTACTTTTCTAAGCTTTGCATGGGGTGTTTTCCTTGCAACTCCCATTAAAGTCAATGGGAATCATGCAGCTAAAACCCTGTGTAACTCTTTGACAATTTACTTCCTAGTGTCAGGAAAAGAGTACTACCTACTAAGGGCAATTTACTCATTTTAGTTTGTGCCTCCCATACAAAGATGAATTTGATAGCACATAGCAGGAGGAAAAAAGAGACTGCATTTAAGATTTTGTTATTGCAAAAGAAGTCATCATTGAAAAATGTCGCCTAAACTCTCACCTTGTTTAGCAACAACAATAAACAGAGAAAAGCAATCCAGAGAAAGAATATAAAAAGAAGTACGGACTTGATTACAGGAAAAAAGGTGATTGCTAGTATGAGGGTTTTTTTTTTTTTTTTTTTTCATTTTAAATTCTCAAGCTCTGAACACAATTGCAGGATAATAAGAATACAGGACGGTTCTTAAGACACCAGATTGAATCTCCTGATTACTTGCTTTTCCCGGTGCACCTCAAGTTGTACATATGTAAATACAGCTATGGTATCCTTACAAAATTCTTAATAATACAAATACAGTGGGGGTGGAGTTACTCTAGGTCCCTAGTTAGAAGTAGAAAAATAAATAAAATGCCAGATTCTATTCTTCTGTAAGCAGTAACTGAATAGATGCACCATGCCCTCTATATAATATTATTTTTGAAAGGTATAGAATATGCCTAAGAAGTGCATGCTCTTTAAAAACTCTTTCTTGAATTTTGAAGTTAGAAAACTAACACTGGCTTTCAGAGTCTTTATTTTTATTTTAAGTTTCTATATTTCTTTACTCTCAAATGACAAGTCTTTATTTCAGCATTATATCAGTTTACTGACAGAATTCTTATAATTGTACAGCTATATAAGATTATGTGGGCGGAAGATAGGGCTCCTGTATTTTCTGACTACTTTTCCTGTGATTTGTCTTGTGACTTGTCCTCTGCGGGGTAAAGAAGTAAGATTCTACATGGCTCTGCTTTTTAGTGCATGGATGGAGCAGAGACTTATCAGTGAACAACTGCCTATGCAAATTGATTAGTCGGCAGTATAATTTCTCAGTTTTTATGGGCAATTGAGTGCATCTCACTGTGAACCTGGCCTGTATTTCAATTTAGGTAAGTATACTGCTGCAGCAGCCTTAAAACCATTGCTCTCTAACTGTACCAATTAGCAAATCCTGAACTTTACCACCAGAAAAAGACATAGCTTCACATTTATGAATGCCTGGCTTTTAAAATTTGAGTAATTACGTCACCAAAACTGCCATTGATTTTCAGATAGACATCCCAATAATTTTACAAGAGTAAAAGTCTTTCCTAAAACACACTGATTTTTTTTATGGTAGAAATAATACATAGGGATGAATATAGTGATTTGATATGAGAGAACATTTCAGGGAGGAGATACTTTATTTGAACTGAATTTAGATGTATTTCTGGGCTGAGTCCTTGACATTAAATTTCATGTTGGAGGGTTTCGACTGTGGTGAACTTCTGAAATATGATTTTCCCGGGGAAGGGGATTGAGAAGTCACAAAATAATAAAATAGTTTGGGATGTTGTTAAAATAGATTATATTACTATTATAAAATTATAAATGAAGTTAAATTTAATTCTCGATGTTTTAGCTTAAAAACTCACAGCTGGTTCAGGCTCCCTCTTATGTCTCAAGCCATTCATTGTTTGTGACTAGATCACATATCCTTAACCAAACATACACTAAAAGATTTCTTTCCACAAATTAAATCTGAATTGAATTTAGCACACAAATCTCTTAAGTTAGCTGTTTTTTCAATTTTTTCTTCTAATTGAACATGGGTATAGCTAAAAGGATTTTTATACTAGCAAAAATAAATTCATATCAGTATTTGAAGAAAAAGAAAGAGGGAGAGAGAAAGAAAAAAAAAAAAAAGAAAAAGGCCAGATAGTGCAGTGGCAATGTCATTCACAATGCTACCGAAAGTTGTTTTCCTACTATATTACAGTGTCATTGTTTTTAGTTTAGGTAAGAACCTGAATACTCATTAACGCATTTCTTGGAATAAAAGATATACAAGGTCATCCTATATTCTAGATCTCTTATTTTAGGAATTATATTTTCCATGAACTGAAAGAATTAGATATTTTTAGTAACTGATTCTAAAACGAATCTCTGTTTATTTCAGACTTTTTTTTTTTGCTGGGAATTTACTATAAATCAACATTTGTTAGCACTGAAGTTTAAGGCATCGTTCACATATTCATTTTTTTATATCTCCTTCCATGTGGTTAAGAAATTATTGTGACTTTGACATGGCATCTATACAGTCATTTTATAGTTTATGTAGTTGGAAAAAGACACACAGAAATAATGTATTTTGCCTTCAATATCTCAAAATCACATACTTATTTGCTAGCATGAGAGAATTTACACACACACACACACACACACACACACACACATTGCATTACCTTTAACTCAGTGAGAAACAGTTTGAATATATTTATCCTGAAATATTTTCCCAGTCCCAGGGATGGTGTTTCTTGAACTGAGTTTATCACCTGTACAAGGGAATTATATAAATGTTCTCACAAAGATCTAAATCAGAAACCAAAATAATGTTTATAGTCAAATTATTGTCTATATTCATAAGGATGAGTTTTTATACATTATTTTCTTTACTGTGACCACAATTCTCTTTTTCTTCTCTCCCTATTTATCTACATTTCTTCAGACATGACACTTGAATAGCCTTCTGCAACTAAAATATGTTTGGAAAGCTAACGTGTGGAGAGAGGTAATTGTTGGGTAAGGACATGGTACTGTTAATGATGTTGATTCTGTGGCTCCGAAGACCTTTGAGATTTTTCATAGGGTAAATTTCTGATGCTCCACTTCAAAGATTTGAAGCCTGAACTCTTCTTTGCTACACCCAAGAAAAGGAAGCCACTATACAATAGGCTGAGTAGTCTGGAGCAAAAGGTCACCCGACATTATACATGCTTGCCTGGGACCAAAGCATGGAAAGGAAATCCTCCCAGGCAGTGTTAAGTTGTCTATTTTCTCCTTGGTATGTGTGCACAACTTCTTTAACACCAAGGAGACTGAAGCCCTGGTACTGAAGGAAGTAGAGGCTTTGTAAGGTGAAAGGGGGGTCTTGCAATTTTTCAGATACTCTGAAAAATAGGATAGGAACAGATCCCTTTCAAATAATAAGAATTCTGAGGCTTAAAAATTATGGAGCAGGTTGAAAAACATTGTTTATAAATTTAAAATGTGTAAATAACTTAGGCAAGGGTTCAGGTGAAATGCAACATAATTTTCATCATTATTTAAGTGTGAAAGGAACATAATTGGTAATTTTTTTTCACAATCTTTCAAGTGGCAGTGCTGGGCAATGGAAAAAATAAAATATTTCTCCAGTTTTTCAATAACACGATGTATAAATGTGGGGAAGCCATTTAATAAGGATTTCATATTTCTTCATTAGCAAAATAAAATATCATCCATTTGATTACATTCAAGGTCCTTTGGGATACTAATATTGTAGGATCTATGTTGTAGCTATAGCTGTCAAAAGCGCCTACATGGGGCCAAGGCAAACAAGATTCAAACACCATTAGCGTAACAAGTAATGCTAGATAATTTCTGATACCTGATTTTTTCATTGTTATTTGAGTTCTTATTCTCCAAAAGGGTATATTTACTATAATAGTTCCATTCATTTACTCATTTGTTCATTCCATAATATTCCCTGAGTATTGACTAAAGGACATGACTGTATTTGCTACCAGTAATTCAGAGACCACAAAGATAAAGTTTCAAACCATCAAAATACGAATGCTCTGGTGAACGAAGACATAAACCAAAAGCAAAAACACTGTATGGGAAGGGCTTTGATAAAGATATGCCAATATTTTTATGGGAAATTAGAGGAGTTGCTCCTAACTTTGCCTCAGAGAGACTGGAAGACTCCATAGAGAAGGTAATTGCTGAACTAGATTGATGATAAAGATGAGGCCACTTCAGCTTCTTGCAATGGACTGAAGACTGCCATAGGAAAACTCAGAGTTAATTTGTGTTTTTTAGGGGGTCCTTGGCTTTAAAACATTCCTTTTTGTGTCTTTAAAAATACACATTATTTTGAAGTTCTGCTTCTACCAATTTGTTTTGATATTGGGCTTTCTTTCTTGTCTTTTTTATATCACATAGGGAGGGAAAGGGAAAAAAGTAAACACTAAATATAAATGTGTGACCAATATCATGACTACTTTCCACCCATTCAATACCTCTGTTTTTCATAGTGTGTGTATGTGTGCATGTGTGAAAAAGTAAATATATATAATACATATAATAAGTCTAAGCAGGGAAACCTATATTTAAATTATTTTAAATATTTGAGGGAATTCTAGGCCTTTTCAAGGAAAGCTAAATACACAAGCACTTTTTTTTTTTTTTAACTCTACAATGTGTTAGAAGGATACTCTTTCTAGCAGGTGTGAAAAAGAAGCAGATAGCAGGGAGGGCTTGGTACATAGGAAATATTTGTAACAAAAGCGTTATTAATGATCTAGGTCAGTGATTTTTAAAGTATAATGTGCATAAGAACTACCTGAAGAACTTGTTAAAGTAGTAGGCCTGGGGTAGGACTGGCAAATTTTCGTTTTTTACAAAGAACTCACAGATGATGCTGATATCTCTGGTTGGGGATAACACTTAGAGAATCACTGATTTAGATGAGTGCTTCTAACATTCAATTTGTATCTAAATCACATGGATCTTGTTATAATGAAGATACTGATTCAATAGGCATGTGGTGGGCGGGGATATTTACGTTTCAAACAAGCTCAAAGGTGATGCTGCTGCTGCTGGCCTGCAGACCATACCATGAGGAGCAAGGATTTATCACATGACATAGTTTGGTGATTTCAGAAAATAATAGGATCAAACAAAGGTTTCAAGTTCATTTCCTGACCAAATAAGATTGTATCCTTAACAAGAGCTAATAAAGAATTAATGCATATTCTTATATGCAGTATGAGTAAATATTACCACCCCACTGAGAGAAGCATTTACTGAGTTCTTGTTCCGTGTAGGTAGTTACTGTAAGAGAGTTAGGTGAAAAGTAGGTTTATTTTTTTTAACCTATCTTCCATAACTACTCTGAAACTTTAGAATGACATACTACCCAGATTGACTATGTATTAAATTCATTATATTTTCCTGATTCTAATAAATTGTGGATAGGTATAGAAGACAAAAAGGAATTGGTCTAATATCTCAACAAAAATAGATTTTTAGCAATACTTTACTAGTCAAAGAGCATGATTTAGCCTTCTTGTTTAAAAATTTTATTTAGTTAGATAAGTTTGATTTATATAAAGCAAAAGGTTGCACTAAATCTAGTAAAATCAGCTGGAAAATATACCTAATTTTGATCAGATAACAGTCACTGGTGGATTACATGGGTCTTCAACCCATATTTCTTCAGTAATTGAGAATTCTCCATTTCTCCTCTGCTACGTAAACCTTTTTAAAAAAATGGAGAAGCAAAATCACATTAATAGTAATACATTAAAGGATTTGAGGTAGAAGGTTTTAACAGAGGATTCAAATAGAAAATACGAATTATAGGATATACTTTGGTGAACTATGAATGATTTTAAGCACCCTGAGGATGCATATATTTCTTTTCTTCTCTCATTCACAAATTGCCCCTTCCATTCACAAATTTATAAGTGTTATGATACTGTTAAATTGCATAATTCAGTGACTCAAAATGGTTTTTGCATAGTTGACAGTAAATATCTCAATTCTCAGTTCATTTTCTTTTCCTTTTTTTCTTGCTGGACTAGATCAAATATGGGTAACTGATTATGTAATGCAAATACTCAAACTCTTAGCCGAATACATGTAAAACTACTTAGAAGTATGAATATATTTTTTAACATTTCTTTTTGCCTGTTGTATGTGTCTTTTTTTAATTATCATTTCTGAGGATAAATGGCTATCTTTGCAACAATAACCTATAATTAAGTACTTTTGTTATTTCTACCCCTTTTCCCCATTTCCCAAGGATATTAATTTCTGATCCATTCTTGGACTATTCCAAGAAAAAGTTTTACTTGTAGGACATTTGACTTCTTAAAAAACATCATACTTGTGTCTTCAGTTAATATCTCATCTAAAAAAAGTTGAAAGAAATATGATTTCATAATGTAGATGTTTGGACTAGAAGAGAACTGATTCTTAACCTTTTTGGAAATATGACTCTTTATGAAAGCTGCGGTCCTCTTTACAAGAAATGCTTATGAAGTACGCACAAAGAAATCTGGAATAGAAAATAGTGTATATTCACTGTCTTCTTGAAGCAAGATTAAGCAACTCTGATCTTGATAATTGAGGTAGAATTAACCAAAATGCCATCTTTTTCCTCCCTTCTTATATAGACATTGAAACCAGATGGATCAATAGACTGTTTTTCTAAATACATCATTTTGTTTTTATTGTGTAAACTTTTCCTTACAAATAAGCCTTTATACTGATTTGTAACATGGAAGCAAGTGGACATCTGGCTTCTGTGAAAAAATATGATTCACTCATTTGCATTTTTAAATTCCATTCATTCCATTTTTAAATTGTTCACTTGTCCTCTTTGCTCTTTCTAAAAGCAACTCTTCTTAACTCTCTTCAATTTCAAATACTCATAGAGTTTGTCACTTATAATTCAGAACATTACCCCTTTAAAACTTTAAAATGAAGATCAATATTCAAAGTCCATAGCATGAGGAAAACCACAATATGTAGGTGAGTCAGAAGTTAACTGAAGATCAACAATAATCTGGGTGACTAAAATCAATTTACCTCCAGTAATTTATATTGGTTTTGGGTGACTTTGAAATAGCTTTCAGAGGCCATTTTTAAAATTTCCGGGGCAAAATACTAACAAATAATCTATTTTTCTTCAGGCTAGTTATTGGATTTCTTCTAAAAGTTATTTATTTTATTATAATAATGGAAATGTATTTCTGTTATTAATATATTTGAAACAAATTCTGAGATGAAAGACTATAATGCTATTTGGTTGTTCACATATACTATTTGTGGCAATGGTTTTTGTGAATAAAAATTGAAAGTATAAAAACTTAAAACCTAGAAGATTTATTCATTCATTCCCAGGCTTCATCCTTCCTTTTTATAATGGCAAATCTGAATTTCTAACAATTCCTACAACAACAAGCTCTCATAATAACTAAGAGCAAAATAACTTGGCAGCTCTGTTCAAATTTTTGTTAAGCCGTCTCTCAGAGAATTTTATTCCTCATCTTAAAATAATAGGCCCATATGGAATCCTAGCATATTTACACAATTAAATAGTTAAATCTAATATCTTTGAGTATTTCCTATAATCAACTAGTTATACCCCAGAAAAGTGTGAGCATGTGTGTATGTGTCTCTGTGTGTGTAAAGATTTCCTCCAGTTGAGTGGAATAGTTGATGGAGCTACAACTAGATAATGGAAACATGGAGAACCATGTTAGGCAAAGATGAGAGAATGAGAAGAGTTACTTCACCATGATCTCCAGTGGTGAACTTTGGGCTCAAATATGAAAGTATAGCAGGAGATAAATGCTATTCTAAGAATATCAATAACATGAGTTTTAAGATTTACTTAGAGGACATGTAGTATGGATGGTAGTGAGGTATAGATGTGAAACTGGAAGCAAGAACACCAGGTGATCAAAGTTCTCCAGCTTTGAATTTACATGATCTCATTTATAATTACTGTCTCACAACTAATATTCTTTGTTATTATAATATCGTACGATTTAGAAGATGCTGAGAAGAACATATTGGACTTAAAATCAGGAGAAGAAACTTTAAGTTTCCCAGCCTGGATTTCATGACAGCAATCACATTGAACTACATCACATTTTCATTCCAACTTTTGTGCCTATAATGTGGGAGAAATACATGATTGTGTCAATGATGTGGTCCAGGGAGCTATTAGAAAATGAAAGCCCTTTCCTTGGGGTCAATGAATTATAAACCCTTTTGAGAAAAGTTGGAGAATTTTTTAAGGCAGAATCATAGATGTAGATCATTACTAGAACTAACTACACACTAGAAGTTAATCCTTAGTGTAGCATAATCGGATGATTGAAAGAAACCTCTTGAGGTAAGGCAAATTGGTCCCATGAATCATTTCAGAAATGCCTTTCCCTCTGTTTTGAGGAGGATGAGATTACTATCACGAGGACACCCACTAGATCTTTTGACTAATTGTTACTAGTTTTGCATACAGTGCATGTCAGTTCAGTATGAATGTAACTATCTTCAGCCACTTGAAAAAAAGGAAACATTCTGCCTCTCTTTCCCACTGATGAAGTTATAAGAATTCTACATCAGGGGCCAGGGTGTATCCTATCTCTTGAAAGGGTATTTAGCTGCTTTCCTGGTGGGAAAGAGTAAAGCTATGTAAGGCGTTGAATGGTGATTAGCACGTCATTCAGACTCTGCATCTGATGTCATCAGAAGAATTGAAGGAGCCCTGAAAAACAATTCTGGAGAGAAATGTGGACAGCTGTTCAAAGCATTTTGTGTTTGGAACAAATATCTGGAATTCTCCACTGAAAGATATGCTACAAAGTAGTCCCTGAGAACGACTAGATGAGTGTGTGTTTGGTAGATTAGATCAAAGCAGAAATTACATGTTTGAGTTGGTAAGGTCACAAAATAAGTGCTGAATGAGTTTTTGAGGTGGTCTTTGGTTAATTCTGTCTCACTTGTGAGATGGATAATATCTTCCCCTACTCACTTTATAGGCACATGGTAAGGACACAATAAAACAATTACAGTTATGCACCACATAAGGATGTTTGGGAAAATGACAGACCATATATATGATGGCGCCCCAGAAATTTATAATACTGTATTTTTACTGTACCATTCCTATGTTTATATATGTTTACATACACAAATACTTACCACTGTGTTACAATTGCCTATAGTATTAAGTACAGTAACATGCTGTATGGATTTGTAGTCTAGGAGCAATAGGCTATGCCACATAGCCTAGGTGGGTAGTAGTCTATACAATCTAGGTTTGTGTAAGTTTACCCTATGATCTTCCCACAATGACAAAATAGCCTAACCACACATTTCTCAGGCCATATCCCCATGGTTAGGTGATGCATGACTGTACTTGTCAATATAACAATTTTGAAATTTTAGGGGGAAAAGTATAAGCATATGAAAAATCTAAGACATATACATTCTATTGTGGTTTATAATGCCTTTCATTTGAAGTTGTTATTGTAGACGTGTTTATAAACTGAAGTCCTTAACTTCTCTTCATCATAAGTAAAATTGAAGAATAAAACTTCCATGAAGCCAATACAGAATCTAAAACTATGAGACAATTATTTTATTGGTATAGCAAGTCAGTGAAGAAGAGGAAAAGATGAAGCTAAAACTCTCTTTCGGAACCATATTTTCATTTGCCATGTGACTTATTTAAGTAGATTTTTCATTGAAATATTCAAGATGCACTAATGAAAGTGCACGTATTATTGAATATTTTAACAACGTAAACATATCTGTGTATTCCTCAATGAGATCAAGGAATAGGACATTATTAGCATGTATAAAACTCCCCTTCGTCCTATCTTGTCTTTACCCCCTCCAAAAGAAATCACTATCTTGATTCCAGTGTCTTCTAATTACTTTGATGTGCATCTAAACCTATGGTATGTACTTTCTTGAACCCGTATTTTGTTGTCCAATTGCATTTCATTTTCATTGCTGTGGAATATTTCATCACATGAATATTTCAAACTTCACTTAGCCCTGCTTTTGAGGGACATAGGTTGTTTCTAATTTGGGGCTTCTATTAATTTTTTGGTGTGTTTTTTCACATACATACAAATTTCTGTTAAATTTATACCTAGGAATGGAAATATTGGCTAATAACGTATATGTATTTTCAGCTATGGTAGCTTGACCAAACAATTTTGTAAAGTGATTGTACCATTTAATGCATGTACCAGCAACACCTGATGTTGCTTCGTAGCCTTACCAGGGTTTGGTGTTGTCACTCTTTTCCATTGTATTCATTTTGGTGGGCATATAGTGATATTGTATTGCAATTTTAATTTGCATTGCTTTGACAGCTAATAAAGTTTGGTCCTTTTCCCTATGTTTATTGGCCGTTGGATATTATTTTTTGTGAAATATCTGATCAAATCCGTTGTTCATTTTCTTTTTGAGTTGTCTTTCTTCTTATGGTTGTGTAGTACTTGATATATTCTGGATATGTGTCCTTTTGGGATATGTACCTGGAAAACATAATTTTCTAGTATATGATTTGCCTTTTTCACATCATTAATGGTGTTTTAGATGAATATAATCTCCTAACTTTAATGTAGTCTTTCTTAATGGTTAGTGCATTTTGTGCCCTGTTAATGATAGCTTTACCTACCCCAAGGGCATGACAATATATTCCTATTTTTTAAGGTTATTTTTTGCCGTTTATTTTTATACCAACAAAGCACCTAAATTGACTTTTTGTGTGTGCTATAAGGTAGTGGTCAAATTAAATACATATTTTTTAGGTATAACCAATTGGCCTAGCACTATTTATTGAGAAGGAAATTCTTTCAATATTGTAGTACAGTGTCACCTTTGTTGTAATCCAAGTGACTATGTATTTGTCTGGATTGGTTTTTAGATTATCCTTTAAATTTCTTTATATACCACACTATTTTAATTACTACACATTGTATTAAGTCTTGATTTCTGGTAATGTATCTCTGTTGATTTTGTTCTTCTTCAAGATAATCATGGTTTTTCTTATCTTTTTGTATTTCCATATGGATTTTAAAATTATCTTATGCTGTTTTCCATATTTAAAAATATCTGCTAGAATTTCGATTGAATCTGTGTCTCATTTTTAGGGAAAATGCTATCATTTCAACATTGTATTCTGTTTAGAAATATGTTAAATCCTCTCATTTGTAGTTTTTATTGCCTAATTTTTCTCAATGATGTTTTTCAGTTTTACAGGTAGGGATTTTATATACATTTTGTTAGTTTTTTCTTTGTTATTTGCAATTTTTTTGCTTGCAAATTGTATGTGTATTTTTATAATTGTTTTTAGTGATATGTAAAAATACAATTGCTTTTTAAATATTGATTATTATCCAGTTATTTTATTAAATACATTTATAAATCCTAATTGGTTTACTGAAAAAAAACTTATATTTTATATAGAGAGTTACATCATCTGCACATAATATCATTTTACTTTATTTCTTTCTAATCCTTATATTTTTTATTTATTTTTCTTGCTTATTACTCTGACTTGATGTTGAACAGAAGGCATTAATGGACATCTTTGTCCTTTTCCTAGTCTCATAGAGAGAAGTTTCTGTGTTTTACCATTATGTTTGATACTTACTGTGGGTTTTGTGTAGATGCTTGTTAATAGATTAAGAAAGTTTTAATATATTTCTAGAAGTGCATTACTTTTGAAACATTTGTGGATTTTCTACTTATCTTTTTAAAAAATTGTTTTCTAACCTAATAGCAATGAGATCAGAGTATATGCCTTGATTTCAATTATTTGAAATGTGTTGAACCTATACCAACATTGACTAAAACATGATCTCTTTTGGTAAATATTCTACGTGCACTTGAAAGAATGCATATTCTATCACCCTTGAAGACAGTGTTCTAAATAAGTCTGTTAGCTCATGAGTCTTTATTTTCTTGCTAAAATTTTCTATACCCTTACTTCTCTATCCACTTGTGTTATTATTAAGAGAAGTATGTTAAAATCTTTCACTGATTGTTGATTTGTACATTGTCCCTTTATTTTTGTGGATTTTCTTTTCTATATGTTTTATATTTTGAAGCAATGTTATTAGATGTATATAAATTTAAAGCTGCTATATTTTCCTTATGTACTAACCCTTTTATTATTAGAAAATACTCTCTAATAAAATTACTTACCTGAATGTCTACCTTGTCAGTACAGCTACATTAGTTTTCTTTTGATTAGTATTTGCAATATATATGCTTTGTCATCCTTTAATTTCAACTTCTTTACTATATTTAAGAAGGTAAGGCTGTGTGTGTGTGTGTTTGTGTGTGTTTTCATAGAATAGGGTTGGGCTTTTTAAAAAATTATCTCACATTTTTGTTTTCACATTGGTATATTTAGTCCATTTATATTTAATGTAATTGCTGATACATTTGAGTTTATATTTATCATACTACAATGAATTTCCTACTTATTCTACCTGTTTCATGTTAGTTTTCTTTTTTTCCTTATATTTCACTGATCAAATATTTCCATCAAATTTTCCCCTTGCCTCTGGCTAGTTTGGTAATTATACTTCACTATAATTTTTATTGATTATTCTAGAGATTGTAACACATATCTTTATTTTATAATTATATTTTTGTTTTATTGTCTATAACTTGAATAATAATATTTACTTTTAGTGAATGATAGAGTTTGACAGAGGAACACCTGTATAATCTAAACTTGAGGCTATGTCATGAGAATGTTTCTTTCTATATTGGTAGCTATATAGACAAGGTAGAATATTTGGCTATAAAAGACAAATATAAGCATGCTTTTTTCTGTTTTAATAGATTTAGGAAATAGGAATTTTTTTTTGTTACATGGATGAATTGTATAGTGGTGAAGTATGAGCTATTAGTGTACCCATTTCCCAAATAGTGTATTTTGTACCCAAAAGGTAATTTTTCATCTCTCATGCCCTTCCCACCTTCTCTTTTCTGAGTCTCTAATGTCTATTGATATCATTGTCTCTGACCATGTATACTCTAGCTTAGTTCCCACTTATAAGTGAGAATATGCAGTATTTGGTTTTCTGGTTATGAGTTACTTAGGATAATAGCCTCCAGGTCCATCCAAGTTGCTGCAAAAAACATTATTTCATTTTTTCTTATGGCTGAATAGTATTCCATGGCCACATTTTCTTTATCCACTCATCAGTGGATGGGCACTTAGGTTGATTTCATATCTTTGCAATTATGAATTGTGCTGCAATAAACATATAAGTGCAGGTGTCTTTTTGACATAATGACTGCTTTTCCTTTGAGTATATACACAGAGGTAAGACTGTGTATTTAAAAAATTTGTACATTTAAAAAATGTTAGTACTTTCCAGAAAATGTGAGATCCATAAAATGTTTTATCTCCATTTATTTATTTTTTGCCTTTCGTGTTAATGTTGTCACATATTTTAATTTTAGCACTATTTTAAACTACAAAATACGTTATTTCTTTTTGTAGGTTTAATATCTATTTGGATTACATACATATTTACTTTCACCATTTCTCTTCACTACTTTCTGCATTTTTCTATTTGCTTCTGGATTCATTCTCATTTTGCTCAAATAAATATTTTACTATTTTTAAATATATGCCCCTACTGCTAATGATTAATCTTAGTTTTTGTATTCTTATTTCATCTTCATTTTTGAAAGATATATAATCTGGGTATAAAATTCTAATTTAGTGGGTTTTATTTTTTTCTTTCAGCACTTTAAAACTATTGTATTACTTTCTGGCTTTCATTGTTTCTTTCACTTCTTTGAAAGTAATGATATTTTCACCCTAGGAGTGTTCTTAAGATTTTTCTGTTTGTCTATGGATTTTGCTAGTTTTATGCTGAAGAAGCTCATTGTGATTTTCTTTGTATATATATATTTTTACATTTATTCTGTTTGAGGTACATAGGACATCCTGGATTTGTCATTGAAGTTTTTCTTAAGTGTTGGGACATTCTTGGTGATAATTTTCACAATATTGCATTTGCCATATTCTCCCTCTGCTCTCTTTCCAGGACTCAAATTACATTTGTGTTAGACTTTTTAAAAATCATAATCCACATATATTTTATGCTGTTTTCTGTACTTTCCATTCATTTTATTCTTATGCTTTAGTCTGAACATTTTCTACTGACCTATCTTCCAGCTTTGTAATCTCTTCTTTAGCCCTTTTCAAACTACTGTTAAACTTATCTTTGGAAATATGAGTTTAAGTTACTACATTTTTTAGATCTATAATTTTTATTTGATTTTTATAGGTTCAAGTTATGTGTTAAAATCCTCTCACTTGTCTGTTTTCTTGAACTTATTGATCAATTTATCTTAAATTCCATACCTGATAACTCTAATAGTTACATCACCTGTGGGTTTGTTACTATTGTCTTCTTGTTATTTTGATACTCTTTCTTCAGCAAGAGTGTAGTTTATTAATTTGAAGAATCCTAGTCATCGTGCCTAATTGCATGAACCAATCTGTTATCTCATTCCAGAGAAGATTCACCCCATCCTCTGGCAAACAACAAAAGGATGAAACATATCAGTCTAACAGTGGATTGAGCTGACTGGAGGCTAGTTTTCTGTCTTTGTAAGTCTTGATCTTCCTCTTATTCACATCTTTCCAAGGATATAGCTTTATAGGTTTCCCAAGACAAGTGAAATGAGTGACTGAGACAAAGATCTCAATAAATCAAGGGTTGTTCAACCAGCTTTAGGGCATACTTGGGAAAAACATGAGCCACAGACACATCTGTAGCTGTTTTTCCCGAAGAGGTTTTTAGGAGACTTATTATTTATACATTTCATTTAAGGAGGCAAGGCATGTAGGCAAAGGGGCATTAGGTGAATGGTTATGTTCTTGTGGGACTTTAGTGCCCAGAAAATCTATAATTTATATAAGATAAGGTGAATGTTTGAAGATAAAAAGGGAGTAAAGGAAGAATCCATAACGCAGACACCTTTGGGTAGGTGGAGGAATGATTGATCTTGTCTATGTTCTGCACCTGGGAAGATAAGCTTATAATCAACATTATCAGGGTGGTAATGAGCAGACTTTAGTTTTAGGAGCTAGATTTAGACTGCAGGCCTAAAGTAAGAATTGGCATGGCCTTTTGTACGGGAGGTCGGGAAAGAGTTTCCTTCTGAATGTTCTGTGGGGACAATTCTTCACAGATGTCTGAGGCCTTTTATCTTTCCATGGGGATCTGGGTAATGCACAATGCTTGTAACAGCTGTTCATTTGGGAGGAACCATTGCATGACTCAGCCTCCAGGCTTGACTTTCTTTTTTGCATAAGGAGGTTTTTTGAAGAGGAGGTCCTGAGATTTTTATTTTCCTTTACACCAGGTGAGAGTCTTCTCAGTACCATAAGAATGCCAATATTCTGTCATGCTTTATACTTTCTTTCTGCATGGCTTATTAGCCTACTGCTCAATGCAGCTTAATTGGCAACTTTTTTGAAGAGAGAAGTGGCACTAATCCAGATTCTTTTTTTAGATTCTTTAGATTCTAAGCCCTTCCTTTTTAGATTCTAGGCCCCTCAAATTTCTATCTCTGTTGATAGCACAAAACTCCAATTTTTCCCTTTTAAATCCCTTGAGATTACCTAAAACTTATCTGCTTATTAGCAGCCAACCTCCACCTCACATTCTTGCTCCAAGCCAAGAGTTGGTAGATACCATAAGGGGAAAAGAAGTATTAAAAACATTAGGGCTTGTTTTGGTAAGCTCCTTTTTTTCTCAACAAGCTTGCCTCCCAAGTCCTGGGTGCCTCACCAGCTCTCTGATGCCTTCAAACTTATGTCTCTGCATGTTATCCAGCTTTTCCTAATTGTTCTTAG
The DNA here is from genome assembly GCA_008750895.1 of Mirza zaza. Lineage (NCBI taxonomy): Eukaryota > Metazoa > Chordata > Mammalia > Primates > Cheirogaleidae > Mirza > Mirza zaza. Next base: position 36,704 of record VSMD01008957.1, on the reverse strand, counting down.
CTAGAGCTTTAATCTAATATGAACTGCTCCATGATATTTGGAAGTGGAAATACCTTCCTATGTACATTTGCTTTTGGAAATGATGAGATTCAACAATACCGAGTGATATCTTACAGTTAACAATTAGTTTAAAATTAAATCACCTAAAACTCTATGTCCCCTTGTATTACAAAGAGTTCCAGTGTATACCCTTTTGAATATCCTTTCTTGAATAGGTATATTGTGCATCTGAATTCAAGTAACTTGCCATTGTCTTTTAAAATATATGTATTATATGCTTTATAAGCATAATTATGATTTGAGATATTAATAAAGTAGTAGTACTTTAGTTACAAAGTGACAACAAAATAGGAGGAAAAAAATCCCTCAGAGGATCAAAATAATATATTTGGTTCTTGGGGTCTCATTGATTAGATTCTCTTGGATGAGATTCAGTAATCTTTTCAGCAATATAATGAACAATGAACATTGTCAGAATTATTTTTAGAATCATAGTATTCAATTGTGTGTTAAGAATTGATATAAGCTTTATACATACTTAGTCTAAAATATTTCACACCTGAGGTGAACCCTGGTATCCCTTACTCAAGAGCCAGACATTAGGTAAATTCTGTTTGATGAAATATTTTTGAAACTGCTGTGTTCGGCATCTATTTCCTTTTTGACATTACACAATCACTCCAAAGGCCCATCTTAGGTCCTCAATCAAAAGCACGAATAGCTTTTCCTCTATATTTTAGTTTCTTCCTTCTCAGGGAGGCTTAATTCCATGTTTTCTCTTCCTTCCCATTCTCCCATGTAACCTTATCTGGCCTGTATCTCATCTTCTTAAGGTGCATGTTATCAAATAGTTGATCTGATAAGCTGATATATAATGAGATACGTGTTTCAAGTGGACAGGTTTAAACAGAGCTCAATCAAATATTTTATGAATAAAATAATTTTAATGTTATTGTATTACACACACATTTTCAATGGAAAAACATTGCTTTTTCATTCATTAAGCATTTGCATGAGTCTTCAAATTATACCTTTCTGGTTATATATAGAGAGAGATTTGAGTAGATTCTAAAGATTTTTTTTCCCCTCAAACCAATTGCAACCTGAGGGATATGGTAGAACAACTGTTATAGTAATTAAGCTATTCTTGTGCTTTGAAACTTTTCTTTCAACCTAGGTGCATCTGGTTTTCTTCATTTGGCCAATTTAAATTTGCCATTTTCATAACTTTTTACATTTTCCTTCAAATTAAGATTGTATGAGTGTCTGCCAGGTTTCACGGTTTGCAAGTGTAACACCCACTATATATTTTCATTGGAAATTACAGGTTTTTATTTAATAGTATGTTTTTAGGAAGGATATTATTTGTAAATCCATGAAAGAATTAATCTATTTTTCTTTGGATCTCTAAATTACTTTATCACCTTCATTCTACAAAGACATTCCTTTCAATGGCATTCAAGGATGCAGTAGAAAAGAAAAAGTACACGTGTTGCCATTGTATATAAAAACAGTCTTGAAGATGTTTTACATGATCCAGAAAACAAACCATAAAAGGGAAAATGAAAATATTATTATATCATTGATGGTCTTTATCCTCAAGCTTTACTTTCCTAATATCATGTCTTATATTCATAATCCTCCTCTTATATAAATTACCAGCAACAGACTTCTGTCACTGTGGTTATATTATTATTCCCTTATCTATATCATTAAACACCTTACTGCTTAATTATGGTTTGTAAATGATGTTAATATAAAAATATTGTGACTTCAAAACACTGAAAATCCCTGGCCTAGCTATTATGACACCATGTCCATAATATATAGCTATATGCCTCTTTTATACTGCACTTATGTTTAAATTCAATGCCAACATTTCATTGCTAAGAAACATGTTAAGTGAGGATGGAGACACCATATTTATTGAAGGGCACATCTACATTGGCAGGTGTTTTCTTGACTTAAACATTTGTTTCAGATAATATTTTATTCAGGAGCATCTTATCAGCCAAAATGTTTTCTCTTTTTTTTTTTCCAGTTTTGAAAATTCCAGTTTCCTCACCACATATTTTAAGCTGGAAATGTTTGAGAGGAAATATTCTTTTCCTTTGGTCCCAAATGCTCCAAAGCTTTCATTTCCTCAGTGAAAATCTTCTGTCCAGGACTGGTATTCACACAGAATATTTCAGCTCTTTAGGCATTGAACTTTATTTTCCAAATGTTTTCTTTTTAAAAATAGGCTTTTAGATTATAGCTTCTCATTTGGAAACAGTTGAAAGAATATGTAAGTATACAGGTCAAGGTGGAAGGACTTAAAAAGCACCAATTAGAATATAGCACTTGCCTAAGACAATTTTATATTACTCTCAGAAAGATGAATGATTGAAGTTCTCAAAGAAACTGACTGCTGACGATGTCTGGAATTAACACACTTAATTCTAAATCTGTGAAATTTGACCTTAATTTTTTTTGTGAACAAAAGTTCCACTTTGCACTAATTTGCATTGCTGCTACTTTCATTTTAAATTGGAATTTTTTATCACCATCCATCTGTAAGATACCTCCTGTTACTAATTTCTGACGTGGATCCTCTCATTAATATGAGATTCACAATTGCATAGATTAAAAGTTATCTAATCATATCTGGCTCATCCTATGTTGTATCATTCTGTTCCTATATTTGATAGATAGTGATTTAACTGTGACAATGTTAGTATATAAAGATAATGAGTCAGATAATAACTATTGGAAGAGTAAAATTTTAGTATATCTGTCGACAGTTTTATTTTATAGGGTTTGACATTATTAGGTAGAGTTTTATTTTTTCTCTTTTATCCATTTTAATAGAGTACAAAGCATAAGCTTTGTATTTTGTAGTCTTATAAGTAGTAAATATTTATATCTAAATAGTGTTAAATTGAAAATTTAAATGGTTTTCTAATGAAATATTATGCATGTCTGAGTAAAACACTTCTTTTTTTTCCCCCTTTTTATGATTTATCACTTTAAACGCTCTTTAAGCAAAAGAAATTTATGTTTCTGATCTCAACCTTTGCAAGCACATGAAAAAATATAGAAAACACATTGTTTTTAAGACTGTTTGAAGACCAAAAGATTGAGTTACTAAGAGAGACAAGAAACCTTTGGAATGCAAGAGTTTCTTGCAGGAACTCTTAGTGCTGTTAATTGGTTGTTTAGATCACGGAAAAAGAAACAAAGCTTCTCAATGTAAGACAGGAGTGCAGTGAACTAAAGATCCCTTTGAGAGCTGGATTTGGTAGCTGTGTTGAAGCACCTATAGAGATATCAAGAATTCTCTTTATAATCTTAGAGTTATCAAAGTCCCTGAGTTGGCCAATGCTTAGACTTGAGGATATTTGGAAACTCTAAGCATCTGTCCTTCTATTTGCTTAAAAATTGAGCATCTCTAACTGCTGAAACCCTATATTTAATATAAATAATAATTTGCTGAAGGATTAAAGTGCTTTTGTTACTGTCTGGTTTCAGCAATTATAAGACACTCTGTAAGATTGTGCATTTTTAGTCTCTATCTTTCCCTTTTCCTGGTCCTTTGGTACTTATTATTTTAACTTTTCTTCCCCAACCTGGCCAGTGTATGAACTCTGAGAAGAAATGTGCACTTTGACTAGTGCTTCCCAGAAACAATGCCTCTATTTTCTTTTCTGGAAAAATAAGGGTGACATTATTCACCTTCCAAAGTGGTTGGGACAATAAACGGAATAATCTTTGTGAAAGTGCTCAGCCCAGTGCCTTATACATAGAAGGTACTAATACATTTTGGTTCTTTTCCCATCTATTCTCTGCCCCCCACACCCTGCCCTGTATGATGAGAATTGTTGGCACCCTGGGTAACGAGAGCTTTTGGAGGTAGTGGGTATTTAATGATTCTTAACCCTGCTATGTAGGTGAACTTGGTAGACTCTTCCCTGATGGTCACTGTACCTTAAACTCCTCTTATCTCAAGATTGTTATATATATTTTTTGCTATTTGACTTAACTGAAACCTGAAACCTAAACAATTAGAAACTGTAAACCATTCTTAACAGCACACTGAGTTTAGACAAGAAGCGAAAAACTCAATAAAAATTGTTAGTGTGAGAACTATCATGACCACTGCAATTACTATGGAAGAATGAAAATAACTCTTGCCTAAGTATCAGAGCTGTTGGCTCTTTCCTAGTTTTAAGTGGGATATGCTAGGAGAGGACATTAACTTCTTGTTAATCAATTATATAGTATCATAGTATTAAACTAGATCAGGTGCAAAGATTTTCCTGGAATACTGTAACTATAAGATACTCTAAGAACACATAGTCAAATAGACTTGAAAACTGCTGTGTAAACCCTACTTCCCACCCCAAATATGTAGAGTCACACAGTGACATTAACAGAGTCACTTAAGATGATCTAATTCGGTGTCCTCCACAAATTATTATTTCCTAAAACTCATTCTGGAAAATATGGTGAACACTTCCATCTTCAGTGAGAAAGCTAACATTAAGAACATGGTAAACCCTATATCTTAACTAGCCATTGTTAGTATAAGGGGAATGTATGTCATCAAATTCTTAAATTTACTATTGAATCTACTTCCCTAAAGAAGGTGCCATTTTTTCTGGCCTTTTTGGCTTATTTAGAATCAAAAAGTGACATTAATTATTGTCAGCCGTTAAAAACAGCTCAGTGAAAATGAAGGCAGCTTATCATCATAGAGCACCTATTTCTTTTGACCTAATACTGAAATCTGAGATGTATGATTATAAAAAGGTAATTGCTATTTAACAATGATTCCTTTCTCTCTGTAGATTAGATGTAAGTTTTTATCAGTTAATATTAGCTCAGTTCAGCCCTAGTAAACTCCCATTCCATGTCTTCCATTGTAATGCATTGTGCAGGCATGCCTGCTGTGCCTCTCCCACTTGTGTGGGACACTTGGGGAAGCAAACAGAGGTTTAGAAAGGCTAAGTGCCATATACCCTTTGGCCTATAATGTGTCAAAGAGCCTGGGCGGTGCAGTCATGCTCTGGCATATGGGTCGAGGCAGAGCGATGGAAGCGATTCATGATCTTTCCCTGCCAAACACAGCATAGGCCCTTTGCCCTCTCAGTGTCTCATTCCCTAATGTGACAAAGGAAGTATAACTAAAGCCCAGCACTTCTCAGGTACTTTCATGTTCTAATCATCCAAAGAACTCTTTAGCTAGTTAATAATTCCTTTTCATCATAATAGAGCCTTAGAGCATAATTTCACTCATAGTTAAGCATAGTGAAGTCAAGCAGAATTAATTAATAGGCATTTCATGTTTCGTATGCCAAGTATTTTTGTAGATGAGGATGAGCCCTGAAATAGGTGTCACTGACATATTATTGTGGGGGTATGTGTGTGTGCCCAGATCAGGAAGGAACAGATGAGGACTGGGAAAAAGGAAAAAAAAAAAAGTGAGAAGAATGTGAAGGAAGGTGACTCTAACTTGACCAAGAGTTACGTGTTTTTTTTTCTTTTAGAAGAGGGGACTACAGTTCATATTTGTGATTGAAAGAGGTTATGTAGAGTGCTGAACTGAAGGAATGTGTAAAGTGTGCATAGTGATGAAAGGCAGGAAAGTATCTGGTGGGAATGGAGCAATGGCTGGGGAATGTTTTCAATCTCAGTGACAGAAAGGCAGGTAGGTGTAGTTTTTGCTGTTTCTGACCTGCAAGGATAAATAGAGTATATATGGCAACAAATGAAAAAAACAGATGTAGGTTCAATATTGAATTTCAAAGGGGTTATCATAATAATTACTGAATATTCTACCAGAAAGACCCAGAAAACAAATAGAGTACTTAATAACTTTTTTTTTTTATTAAGGGCTTGATTTTTAAATATTAAACATGATATTTGATTAGCATGACTGTCTGAATGTTCTTTGTCTTAAGGGTAATCAAATATTTTGTGAAAGCATATCCCATTTTCAAGAATGGCTTTTTGATCAATAGTACAGAAATATCACATATAGGAAAAACATAAAATTTGTTGATATACAAGTCAGAAAATTACACTAATGGTTTTAATTTACATTCAACCCTAGCCTTCTATTTTACAGGCAGAAAATTTGTGCTTCTTTTAATTGCACAAGCAATTAGGGATTTATACTCTAAAAATTAAGAGAAAATGGCTAATTGTGTATGCAATATCTGTGCCACAGCTAACTGTGGCTACAAACAATCCTGCTACCAAAATGAAAGCCAGGGATGAAAAGCCGGCCCTGAGTCATTGCCCTTTTTGAAGCTTGGAACATGCTTTGCTCATAACTTCAGTGGCTTTGAAAGTTCTGTTTTTGACAGACGTAAGCATTAGCCTGTAGTGCTCCTTACAATCTGAAGTACAAATTATTATCATTTAAATAAAGTGGAAATGGTGACAAATGCTGAGCAATTTTGTTATAAGATATATTATATTTGAAAATTTCTCTGGAGTATTTTAGACCAATCATGTTGGAAATTTATGGTAATATGAGTGCCTGATTTTTAAAGTTACATTTCCTCCTCTTAAAGCCCACCCAGAATTTGTCTCTAGTCATTTTACACCTCTTCAAATGACACCCAAATATTTACAGCCCCCAAAGCACCACAGGAATTACATGAAATACATTATAGTCACAAAAATTGCCATAGAAATGAACAAAGGATGATTCTGAGTCTTTCTGTCTAGAATGTCTATCTTGTTAGTATACTACTGAATTTAGGCTGCATTTTTCTCACTATAATATGTAAAATATGCTTTCTGTGTTCAATGTCTATCTTTCAAAGTAAGAGTTTAGAAAAAAATATATCCATTTGGTACTATATGTCTCCATTCAATGTCTCCAAATAAGAGATAAAGACTTTAAAGACCCTTACCCAAGCTAAATGCCCTCTGTGCAGTAATAAAATTCAGTGATTTAAAAAATCTTAATAACAGCTGTGAAACACAAAAATCCATGGGATTAAATTTTGCTATAACCACATTCTGAAAATCTCTCCTTTTGCTAGACCTACTTAGAAGAGTAGCCAAGCACAGCCAACTAACTCTTAATTCTACTTTACTCTCTCAATCTGATATTCTAGCCATTATTTTTGTTGTTTTTTAAAAAATTTAACTACCCTGGCACTTATGTCATAAAAATTCTGCCTTTTTTCCCTTTTTTAATATTTGTATTCAAGACAAACAACAGGAGGTTGAAATCAGGCCATTTAAAAGAAACATCTGCTGACATTTATTCATATGCTACATGTTCCACTTTCATCATTGAATGTAATGATAAACACACATTCCAGTCAATAATGGCAATTCCCAGCCAAGCTTTACAAATGGTCTCTTTAACACCTAAATTGACAGCTCGGGAGATTTTGAGATAGAAGCTAAATATGGTACATTTGGACAGTGTTTGCCTAAGTCTAGGATGTCTTGAAGACTTTAATAAGCAGGCATACATTATAAAATAGGAGAAAGTCTTGACTGTGCAGGTATCGGAGCAGTTAAGTTTGACACTTTTTGGGCAGTTTAAATTCAGGAGAAAAGAAAAACCCTCAAAAACAAATGGTCCCTTCAAAGAATAAAGTAAAATAAAGCTTTGACCCACATTATGTGGAGAATAGTTTTGTTTAAGAGAGATGACTAGTTACATATCATTTATATTATAGATCTTAATTGCAGAATGCTAAATAAGTTACATATTTATTTTGCTTCACAAGTTAATTGAAATAAACCCTGCTTTGAGTTTCAATTATTTTAAAAACATTTTAATAAAATATTAAATGTGTTTCCTTTATTGCTTGCAATGAGTAATTATGTCAGCTTTTAATATGCTAAGAATTGCTTTCAAGACTATGCCATAGGTTTTGATGCATATTTCTAATTTTTCTTCAAAAAGGGATAACTCACAGCAAAGTGAATTAACACTCAAGGTAGCCATTAGAGGTCTCATGATGGGATTGAAATTAGCTTGGGTCTCTACTGTGAGGACGTATAAATACATGTTCCTCCGAGACATTAAGGATTCTATTTTACGTGTATCTTTTATGCGTATCTCTTTACATTTTAGTTCAGATTGATTAACCTTATAACTGAATCATAGACTGTGTTCCAGCCAAGCAGAAAATCACAGCTTTGCCCAGCTCCGTCGTGTGTGAAGAGTTTTTCTTTTCAAAACTCTGCTGTTACTGTGCTTTAAAACAGGTCACTTGCTACTTGACTGAAAAGGATCTAGACATTTAACAAACTATCTCTGCCGCATAATGAGAGGTTTGTAAAGTTATCTCATACGATGTCATCCAAAGAACAAGTCACACCAATCTGTAGTGCTCTGATTAATGGTGTTTTTCTCTGAAATCAGCTCAATTTAAGAGACAGCTTGAAATTGTTTTTTGTTTTTTGATTTTATTTCTCTATGCAGGACAAATGTAGCTAAATTTGGAATGTCATATTACAGTGTTTTCATCTGTTCCCAAGGCATAGTGAGCAAAGTAGCCAGACAAATCCTCACACCTTATTATTGTTCTATGTGGGAAAATTAAAAATGCAGAATATGAATTTACAGCCCTACGTGGTGTGTGCCACAGCAATATAAGGCATTTCTTGATTGTGGTGGGTGGAAGACAGGTCACAAGGACTTCTCAGGCAGTATCATAGAGGTCTGGATTGAACCTACGGATTTCAGCATCAGCATTTAGATTCACAGTGAGTGCATTATGGAAAAGCTTTAATATCATAATGTTCTTTTTCATAATGTCACCTCTCCCATGAATCTATTGAAACGAGTTCAATGAAATTTCCCTCTAACCACCCACTCTCACATATTCACCTCTCCACTGTGCAGTGAAATTACAGTGGGTAAACTAATTTGTTAAAGGTTTTGGGCAGAATTTAAAGGAATCAGTTAATTTCTACTGATACTTCATACTAAAAGCTTTTTGAACGTGGATGTTTGGTGGGAGAGCAACCCAGCCCTTCAGCAACTGCACTTGAGCAGACTGTTCTTAAGGGTAAAAGGGAGAAGAAGTTGTATGCTCTCTCTCCCGGGCCCCCAAAGCCAGAGAGGAGCGAAGATGGGACGCCAAATAAATCTGCCAGTGATTACGCTAAAGGAAATTATGATCTTGTTATAGAAACCATTAAAGGAAAACCAGAGTTGGTATGTAAATATTGTTGCATCATTATACCACTGAAAAAAACAACCTAGTGCAACATTAGTATGTTATGCAATTAACAAAATGAAAAATGAGCTGCTTGAATTTAAAGCTTTTAATGTTTTTCAAACAGATAATAAGCATTTTCGACACCAATGTAAAACGTAATAGAAAAGGTCTCCCTCAAAGAGTAACATATTTCATCAATACTTACCAGGTATTAGGAGCTGATACACACTTGCATATCTCTGTTATTTGTTATTTTCTAACTCATCAAATAGCAGTCACCTATAAACTAAAACAGGATGAAGATAAACGACTTAGTAGGCAATCAGAAAGCGTGGAATTTGTGAATGCTTTTAGAGACTGTTGGTCTATATGTATTTTTCTGATTTTGCAAAAAATGGCCTGGATAGCCAAGGGGTTTAGGCAAAAACCCATTATTAAATACTGTATGAAATATTTCTAAATATAGAAGTATTTAAAAATATTAATATAATTCTTCAGAATCATAAAATTACAAAATATAATTAACATTTAGTGTATTATTCAAGTATTTGTATTGGCTTCTGAGGAACCAGCAAATAATTCATATATTCAATTACTTTAGTAGAATCTAAGAAATAGTTTAGCAGAGTTACTTCAGTGGAAAATAGGAAAACAAAAACTTTTTAAACATGTGCCATAAAACATTTTCATGCACTATAATAAGCAGATACTGTGCAAATAATATAATATATATGAATTATAAGCATCACATTCATCCTACTATGCTATTTATAGTTAAATTAACAAAAATGACAATTATGTACTGTTTGAAAGCCAAAATATTGCTCAATCAAAAACAATTTTATAAAGATGAACTTACATTACCAACAACGAAGCTATTTACTTTGTAGATGATGGTGAATTTTCAATATCAAAATCAGAACAGTAAGAAAAAATTCATATGGGGACAATGCAACTTTAATAATTTTTAAATGAATATAATTTACTGTAGGCACTAGAAAGTTAATATGTTCTCTAAAGATTTCTTTAATTTAGTTGTTGCTAATTTATTCACACTAATACAGAAAAAAATACTGCAAAATTTTTCATAACAAAAAAACTGTGCATATCTCTGTGTTTTAGCTGGCATGTGGTTCTACACAGATGGTTTGGGGCTTTCTTTGCTGCAAAACAGATGGGCCTGCACTGTCCCTTACCAATCAAAAGAGAACTTGAAAATATAGGAATATCTTTACCTACATTGCGTCCTTTAATTCAAGAAATTAAAATGCCTAAAAGTATAAATAACTGCCTATGGAAAATAATTTTTGAAATGGGATGTCATATGTTGAAATTATACAGTAATCCAGTTCATGTTTAATGCAAAAAATATAAAAAGTTTGGCTTGTACTTGATACTGTTTGTAACATACAACTATTAACTTCAGAAATTTACAACTATGCAATGACTGTTATCATGTGTTCACCTTGCCTAAAAAACACTGCTGTTTTAAAACTTCAAGTGTAGTTAAGCATATTTCAATTCAAAGTGATCATTCTAGGCAGCATCATCCATTGAACCAAGTTAGCAAACACATATGAGTTTGGTACACTTATAACTGACATACTTTTGCAACCAAAATAGAAGCTAAAACAAAAGCTCTGAGTTAATCTAAATGCTTTAAGTATTTCTTTAATTATTCACAATAGAAATGATGAAGTCTTTTGTACATTGAACCAGAATTGTGGCCTACCTTCGGTGTTAAAGTTTCTGTTGAAATGTGGTAGCAGGATATTCAGGACTATTAAAAGCCCTCTCTTTGTTTTGTGTATATCAGTAAATTTTACAAAGTAATGAGGCAGCACACTCGCATAGATAGCATCGCCATGTGAGAGACAGACATCCTGGGCTCAATGAACTTAGAATACAGTGTTGCTTATAGGAAGAACTTCTGCTTTTATGTGCAATATACAAATAAAGTTGTCAACATGTGATGGTGCAACCGATTTTTTGACATTTTGTACATATGCATTCTAACAGTGAATAACTTTTCTGAGTATAGTCAAGGCTAGCAGTCAGCTTTTAGAGGCTGATATTCCTCTATGGCATTGTCCACAAAGACTAGTTGAGCTGTTTGGTCTACCTTTATTTACCCAGGATAAGTGGTTCTCAGAGTGCTATGTATCATGTATTTACTTTTCTCCCAAACAATGCATTTATATATTGTACAACCTTTCCAGGAAAGAGAAAGTAATGTGTTTCTAATGCTTAATCATAAGAAAAAATCTATATATTTATATCTACGTATACACTTATGCATACATATATTTATATATATGCACTATACATTTATAGCTGTATATAACCATACATTTAGAACTTTATATACATATATACAGAGAGATATACATACATATAGATCAATATCTATCTATCTATGAAGATATATATATCTTCATTCCTTGCAAGTATTTTACCAAAGAACACAGAAAAAAAGACTTGTTCTTTACATATAAGCAGCATATCTTAAATTGGTTTCTTTTTTTAATGTTCAGATTCTAAAAAGCAACTGAGCATTTTTTCTTTTGTCTGTGTGATGCAAAATAACAGCTTTGCTTGTATTTTTTCAATTACATGAAAACCAGTGTCTCTCATAGATCTATTATGAAAGGTTTTGCCAGGCTAGTAAATGTAAATAAAACTGTAAAATAAATATATTTAAGAAAAGGAACTGTTGTAAAGCACTCCTAAATACTTTGGCAGCATCTACATAAACAAACAATTGATATGGTAATTACAAATAATTTTTATCCATTCTTTACAAATAGTTTCTAAAGATATATTCTAGCCTAGTTTTAAATATCATCTATCTAGGTTTACAAGATCAAATTACTGTAGTTAAATAAAATAAGACTACACTCCTAAAAATGTCCCACACTTTAGTTTTCTAATAAGTCTTTTTTAAAATATACATTAGTAAAGTCTGAATAGTTTTCTAGCGATGTCTGAGTTATGAAGTTCTCTGGCTTAACATTCAGTCAATAAATATTCATTACCCTATAGAATCAAGAATAATAATCAGCAAAATGTAACTGTGGTAGCATTTTTAAGAAAAATATCTGAAGCATTGGGGATATTCTGATTATTCAGGGGAACCAATGCAACTCAAGATAAGAACATCTAAGGAGCTAGGCTGAGCATTTTGTGGATTATTCCTGGACTCCATTGAGTTAGAGGATATGTCTATATAATTCCTTGGCATTGGGAAACTTAGATTGTGCCATCAGCCATTTCTGGCTTATATATGGTTTTTCCATGTCCATCTAAAAATGGTTTTAAGATATATAAAACCTAAAAAATATTCATGCTGATTTGTTGGAGAATTAGAATGTTCCAGAGCCTCTTCTTCAATTTTTAAAATTGATGCTCCTGCTAATAGTGTGACTCAGGTCCAATTTTGTGAAGCTACATTGACCTTATCAGAAGCTTAAGGTCTCTTATTTGTCTTTTGTCAAAACTAGACTGTAAAATGGTGTTAAGTTTCTTGCAAACAAGTACTCATTATGCTAGGAAGTAAAAGTTAGCAAAGCCTACTCCTATTTTCCTCATTTCATCTATTACTATCTGTGAAAAGCATATAAAATTGTGGAGCAGGCATTACTGTTATTGGTTCTAGTAGTAGACTGTATTCTTGTTTACAATTATTTGTAGTCCCTTGCTGGGGGAGGATCACATTATGCCTCACTGACACCAGGCTGGGCAGTAGCACTTTCTTTTCCAATGGTCTATAAGCCACAGTGATTTACATAACATCTGAGCAGAAGCCTTAAGAGCTATTGCATGATTCTGCCATTACTCTTCTCCCATGCACTAGATAAGGGATGCTCTTCCGGCATGAATCCTGAAATGAAAAATACATGGGAACAGAGTCGCAGCTGCTCCCAGCTGACTTGTAACATGAAGAGGAAATGAATCTTTGCTTCTGCAAGTCCCTGAGATTCAAGGGTTATTTATTACTGTAGCAAAATCTAGAATAAACTGACTAATAAGGAAATAAAGGATTTCCCAAAGATATATCATTTCAATTTTTATTACATGAATAAAAATCTATCTATAACATGGAGGGAAGTTGGGCTCAGAGAAGCCTGGAGTTAGGCATATTAGCTCAAGGGCACCAAGAGGCAGAAGCTTCCATCCCTGCGACCATGTTGCTGACAATTTAGTGGGAGAGAGAAATGCCTAAAATAGTTCCCAATCTAATGCAGATTCTGAGTAGTGGGAGTCAGAGCTCATATAAGGCAGAAGATGAATCTAAAGAGGAAATAAAATGTGAATCTAGTACTGAGTGAAAAGCGGTCAAGCAAAGATTAGAGAAGATAATTAATTTTTTCCTGACTGATCTGACAAAATGATCAAGAGTTATCTGAATTTAGTCATTTTTTATATGGTTTTAAAAACACACTTTTTAAATTGTTTCCTGGACTTTACATGCTATTCCTCATATTCTTTAATTTATTGTTTTAATTGATATTCATTTGTTAATTTATTTTAAAATGTATTAAGTATTCAATGTAAAAAATTTAGAAACTGTTGATGAGGTTCCTTTCACCCCTGAACTCCTCCACAAAACAAAACCCCAAAAATTATCACCCAAAGATGACTTTTAATATTTTGGTAAGTTTTCTAATATATAGCTTTTATAGAAAAATATATATACAGGCAGTCCCAAGGTTATGGATAACTTGACTTGTGGTGTTTTGTACTTGTGAATGGGCTCCCAAGGCTCTCCATAAGGATAATTTATAATTCAATAATTAAATTAATAATTAAAGGGACTAGTTTCTTCTGCACATGTAAACATACCCACATGCCATGGCAGAAGTGGTTCACTGGGGCAACATTTTTATGCTAGCAGCTAGTACAATTGTTTATACGGTTGCTTACACACAGCATCACTTTCAGCTTAACATTTTTATTCAATTTTGTGAGTCTGTATTTACCATTATGACCACGCCTCCAAAGCAAAAGTCCACTGCAAGTCCAGGTGTGCCTACAGCGAACAGAAAGGTGATCACAATGGAAATGAAAGTAGAAATAAGCATTCAAAGAAAGACCAGACGCCACCATTCACTGGGAAAGCATTAGGCTTCAGTCTCTTGACTAACAGAACAATTATAAAGAATAATGAAAATATAAAGTAAGAATAATAGAACATGTGAAAAGCAGTGATCCAATGAAAGCATCAGTTATGACTAAACAGCACAGTGGATTAATTAATGATATGGAAAAGTTATTATTGGTTTGGTTAGATAATCAAAATAAGTGTAACATTCCTATTAGCCTAGTGTTGATGCAACATTAAGTGAGTGTAAACTTTTAATATTTTTTTTGAAATTTCTCCTATCTAAAGTTTTTGTATGAGCTTGTTTTTACGTTCTATGTGTTTGTCTTAAAAGAAAAACCACAATAGTTTCTATAACTTATTGCAGTACAAGGATATTATTATTATTACAGTATTACACTGTATTATTATTACCACATATGAGTCATTATAGTATTGTTGTTATTATTATGGTGTATGCATTATTCATTAGGGATTTGAGTTACATACGAATCTGACCTACAGATGTCCTCAGAAACATATCTTTTCCATAGCCTGGGGATTGCTTGTATATTTTTTTATTATTATAAAAAATATTACTGTTTTATAATCTTATTTCTCTATTATATAACAGTGTCTATATCATTAAATGTTAGTTATTTCACATTACTCTATAATATTCCTTTTATCGACAATGTAATTCATTTAACTCATTTTCTATCACTAGGTATGTAGGTTATTTTTATTTATTTTTTCCTATAATAAGTAATGCAGTAGAATTTATCCTTATAGATATATCTTTGAAAGAATTTAAGGTATTCTAAATATACTACTTATCAGCATGATATGATAATATCTATTTTCTCAATCAATATATTATAATCAATAAGTCTTTCCCAAGAAGAAGAAATTCTTAAGCTATAAACCAAGCATCTCATATGCTAGCAGAGAATGTTACACTGGCCCATCAAATGGTTCTTTTTGTCTTCATTCTTGAAAGATGCCTTGTGTCTTTTCCTAATAATCTAAGAGCCAAGGTTTTCTGAAAATGCACAACTTAAAAAAAAAAAGTTGTATCCTGTCACTTCATGCATAGATCTGCATATCCTGGCAGCACTGTGCCAGATATCAGCTCAACTATTCCTCAAATAGTCTGATTTCTGTCTCTGTGGAGCCAGTCACCATGAGAAGATTATTTATCTTCATCCAGCTGGACTCAGGGATGGTTATGTAACCTGCTGGTAGAAATTTAAAAGCCAGTATATGTTTGGCTTTGTCTTTTTTCACCATTTGCCATGTGAACAGGTCTGGATAGTGACTGCCCTGCCAGTCTGGCTCCTGTAATCCACATTTGGAATAGAACCACATCTGCGATGGACAGAAAGCACGAGTGAGAAATAATCCTCTCTTGTAACATACTGAAATTCTAGATTCATTTGTTACGGTGCATTGCTTACCCTCCTGACTGATACATCTAGAGAACAGCCATGCATTCGTGTAGATAAGGAGATCACTGAAGGAGCATAGAGTAGTGAAAGAAGCCAGTCTCCTTAAGCTGAAAACTCGCTTTTGCTTCTTAGTGAGTAATCTTGAGGACACTGTATAACTTTGATAAGTTTTCTTATCCACATAGGAAAATAGGGATAATAGTACCCACCCTCAAATAGTTGACATGAAGATTGAATAAGATATAATATGCAGTATTTAATATCCGATGATACATAGAAAAATTTTAATATACATGAGCTATTATTTTTAAATGTAGTATTAGTATTAGTAGTTTTAAGCAGAAATCATAGCAGTAAAGAATTTGGATTTTAAGTAAAAAAAATGCCTGGGTTCAAATCTCAATTATACCACTTACTATCTGTGTGAATTGGGATATATAACTTGAGTTCTCCGAGCCTCTGTTTAATCACTTAAAAAATGCGGATGAAAATTTCTTATCCATTGTATTATTGAGATGGTGACATAAATTTGTGTATGTGAGGAACAGAGCACAATGCATGGCACATGGAGAGTACTCAATAAATAATAGCTATTACGATGATTAAAAATTGATAGTGCCCACCACTTAAAAGGCCCTGAATGCTGGAAAATATTTCAGTGGCCATATTTGATCTTCTTCTCTGGATATTAAATTTTCAATTTGTTATTTTAAAATCTGCTGCTGCACTCCTAAATCAACT
The DNA here is from genome assembly GCA_008750895.1 of Mirza zaza. Classification (NCBI taxonomy): domain Eukaryota; kingdom Metazoa; phylum Chordata; class Mammalia; order Primates; family Cheirogaleidae; genus Mirza; species Mirza zaza. Next base: position 20,253 of record VSMD01008957.1, on the reverse strand, counting down.
TGATGGATCAACTTTGATTTTATGCACGAATGTCATGTAGCACAGCTGCAGGAACCATCTTTGATTTGACCAAAAATCTCATTGGAAAATTAAACCATGCTGAATTACATAAAAATACATATTATACAAAAATCTAATCATCCATCTGACCCAGTCAAAGAGGATTTCAAGTATACTCTGAAACAAAAAGATCAGACGAGGAGTGGTCCTACCTGGATTGTAGTCATGATTTAATATAAACAGGTTTGAACTTGGGAGAGGGCTTATGGATGCAAGTTTTGTCATCGTTAAGGTTACTTTTTTATGGCTTGTGGACAATGACTAAAGTAAAAAGCGTTGTATGTTTGGTTTTTAATGCCCTGCAGAAGTAAATAGATATTTTTATCATGTCACTTAGTATAGTTTTCCTCTTCACTTGTAGAACCAGGTGGAAACTATCAAGCATAAGTGACTTTTGAATGTGCCAATAATTTCAGACCTTACCTCTTATGGCTCCCATGGTCCTTAAAGTCTGTAAGTAAATTTAGAGCAAACAGCAATAGCATCATCATCAACAATTGACAACCACCTACCAGCTCCATGCCTAGGTCTTCCTCATCATAGTGACTACTATATTATGAACATGAAAGTAGAAAAGAAACAATTACTTTTTAACAACTGTATTAATTTATTCAAACCTTTTCTTTCTCATTTTAATACCATCCAATATTTGGTCATTTTCCTCTTGTTTTGTATTAATTGTGTTTTCCCGGAAGTTCTCAAATTATTTGCAGAGAAGCCTGTTTCACAAAAATAAAGTCCAACTTAAATACAGAATATTCAAAATGTTAAAGAAAAATATGATTTAAATAAGATATATTAAAAAGGATCAGTTATCCATAAAAATGTAAGAAATAGATAGAAATTATTTTAGTTTCTGTTTTAAACACCATCAAACCTCAGGTTTCTATTTTCCTGACCTCAAACATCAGGATTAAAATGGGAAAAAAACGTGAAGTCCAGTATCTGAGTGTTCGCAAACATTTAAATGTTTCTTTTTGTATAACTAATGCATACTTAAAGTTTTTCCATCTCAGTTACATTTATAAAATATGAACACTTTTATTTCCATTTTGAACTAGAAGGAATAGGTGGAAATCAGGAGAAACATTGAAGATATTATAGAGCCTTTGAGCAAACAGAAACTTGCAAACATGGTAAGTTTATTGGCTGCCAAATAACAAATACCCCTAAAAATGACTCAAAACTTTCCATGGAGCAAGAAGCATTACATCAAAATGTCTTTATATTGCAGACCAGCACAGTGGTATCTTTCAAAAGCTGATGAGCAAATATTTATTACCCTATGGTATAAGCAGGTGGTAGGGAAAATATGCTATGAAAGCCCCAGGGTACAGTGATGTATATGAAGACTTGCTAAGAATGCAGTGTACACAGAGTCTAGGTGTCTAGGTGGGGAGTGTTAATGAACCTGGTATACAGTTAACTCAGAAAAGTCATGGTGGGAGGTTTAGAGAACAATTATGGATGGCTTTGACCATCATCAATTCAGAGTTTAGATTTTCTTCTGGAGATAGTGGGAAACCACAGATAATTTGTGAGCAGGGGTTGGCATAAGCAGAATGGAGCCATGGGAAGATTGATCACTGGGTAGTGATGTGAAAAAGGGAAGTATATGCAGAAGGTTCCCTGGTTTTTAGACGACAGGTGCCACCAAGATACAAAGAATTTTTTTTTTTTTAGTTTTGTTGGCATAAATCTTATATTACTAATTCTGTTTTCTTTTAAACTTTAGAAATTGTATATGTAGCAAAAACATTGTATGACCTTAAATTAATATTTTTTTCACTCTGTAACAAAAATTGGAGTACCACTGCAAATCTTTTTTTTGACAAAAAAATTGCCGTGTTTAGTAACATTCATCAAAAACATGAGTTGTAGAATGAAGTAAAGATCAAAAGAGAAGAAATTCAGTTTCTGCTATATGTTTCTGCTAAACATACACACACACACACACAAACACTTCATCATGAAATATCTCATAGTGGCTATACCAGTAATTAGAAAAGGTCTATAATATCAAGATTATATAACTAGAGAAGCAATATATTACTACAGGCCATTCTTTTCTTTCTGAAGAAAACAAATCTTGCTTATTTCACTTGAAAACTTGATAATATTCATTTGTATCTTCCTGCAGTGTGCAACATTATTAACTGTAAACAGGTAAGGGAACACAAATGAACCACCAACATATTTTCCAGAACTGCCCTCAACATAATTTTGACACTTTTAAACTTAACAAATGTTAGCTGAGTTCAGTAGATATATAATTTTCACCTTTTCTAAACGGCATCAAGAAAGGCAGAAACATTCTGAATCTTTAAGCAGATAACCACAATTTCTATAAGCTTTTAATATAATCTTTTAAAACATATTTAAATTAAAAATGCCATAGAGGGAATTCAAAGATATAAATTCAAATACAATTAAGGCAAGTGTCATTTTTTTTTCCTGTTTTTAACTTGTCTACCTTTCACAAAACCCCATAAAGAAACATTTTGTCAACGAATAATATAATAAATTTGACTTGTGATTTGAAGTGTTAAAACAAAGGATTTTTTTCAATACAAGTAATATAAGAGGGTTTTCTGCTGTACTGTTTCAGAACTCTTTCTCAGTAAAGAAACCTTATCTAATCCTGTTTCATCCTTTAAAACTGCCTACACACTAATCTCAAGGGACAAATTTAATACTTTGCAACAAAGAGAATATATCCCTTTTCAGGTTGAATAGAGGAATTGTTAGGACACCAGTGAGGTATGAATAACATTATAATGCTGCCATTTACTTGGCAAAAGAAAAAGAAAGTCTCTTGTTGCAACCAGAAAAGAAGGCCTCCTTCTTTGGGTTAAATTTTTTGACCCTTGGTATATCCCCAGACACCTATGTTACTGTGCTATTTGGGTCTTCTACCTCTTGTGAAGTAAACACTGAGCAAATCTAAGTAAACAGTTTGTTTTAGTTGAAGATAGAAAGACTCCATTTAATTGAGTTTTGATGATAGATGTGCTCCAAATGGTGCAAACAACTTTGACATGGTAAAATAATATTGTCTTACGGCATGTGTAACACTACATAAAGAATCTTAGCTTAGCACTTTCTGAGTTTACAACATTTAAGTGAGAAAATGACAAAAGAAAGCCAAACTGTCAGAAACAGAAAAACCTTTAACAATCCTAAAATACAGACTATAATTCTCTTCTTTATTCATTTGATTTTGGGAATAATCTTTGCAACAGAAGGAGGGGATGAGAAAGCAGCTGAACCTTCATACTTGGGAAACTTTACTTTTCTGTGGTCCACTGCACAGAGCTGAAAAGGACACTGAAACTAACACTTGGACATTGATCATATGATGTGTTGTGGGCAAGTAGTTGAGGCAAATCAACGTATCAAGGAAGGTAAACTCTAACCAAAACAAACCCTTAACTTCTGTTTTGCTTACTACTACCATTCATGAATGATGTTGAACAAAAAGTATCTTGTCATTAAAAGCATGCGTAGAATTTAAAAATTCAAGCTCTTATTGCGTAAGTTTCTACATGAAGAATATTATTCATTAGAAGTGTTTATTAGAAACCAGCTAATTTTGAAATGGCAAAATACAGGTGTTAGATTATCATTAAACTCAAAGACTAACATTTTTATTCTCTTTCCTAGGCAGTATAGGTGATCCTTTTGCCAGCTTTTGGTAAATATTTTACATAGTCTTACTAAACATCAAGTATACCTATCTTCTTCCTATACTTTTTAAAAGTAAATTTTTGACATAGAAGAATTACTTTATTTGATTTTAGTTATATAGTATGACTAATCTCATTCATATAGTGTTTTCATGTATGTACTTCTTTGAATTCATGTGATCACAATGTCTCCTGTTAATGCCAGACAACAATATCCTTTGGGATCAGATAAAAGTTCTCATGCAATTTCAAAATCAGAAGAGGTTGATCTGTAGTAAAAAAAAAAAAAAGTGATCTTGGATAATTATAAACAATCATCAAAGATTTTCTGAATATTTTCAAAGTTATACTATCAGTAATAAAGTCAGAAAGTTTCTGGGTCCCCATCCAAGAAGACCAGAAAGTAAATATCTCACTGATCCAATATTTGTAGTAGAAGTTATCAACTTTGAATACACTATCTCTTTCTTGCTAGGAACTTATTCTTTTTATTTTCTTTTGTATTTTTTAACTTCTCCTTCACAATTGATTCTTGGCCTCGTGCTTCTAAATATTCTTACCTTCTTCTCTCTTAAAATTCAAAAACTCTCAGACTTCACAAAAATATATAAGCAACCAGTAAGTCCATGAAGTAATTCTTACATTTATTAGTCATCAGGAAATTTCAAGCTAAAATCTCAAATTGAAGATCACTATGCAAATATTAAAATTAAAAAAAGATTGACAGTGTCAACTACTAGAAAGGATGTAGAATAACTAGAACTCTTATAAACTGCTGGTGGGAAAGTAAAATGATACAACCACACTTAAAAACAGTTTGGCATTTTATTATAAATATATACTTAGCCTATCATCTAGTAGCCTTAGAAAAATAAAAAGATATGTGACAAAAAGACTTGTTTAAGAATGATAAACCCAATATTCATCAGTAAATGAATAAAAAACATATGGAATATTCACACAATGGAGTATTACTCAGCAATGAAAAGCAACAAACTACTGCTACACACCACAAACTGATGAATCACAAGACTATTATGTTTAATGAAAGAAGACAGAAAAGAGAACATGCTATATGCTTCCATTCATATAAAATTCTAGAACAAGCAAAAACCTAAACTAGGGGATTGACCTGAAAGAGCCATGATGGAGCTGTGTGGTGTGATGAAAATGTTCTATACCTTAGATGAGGTGGTGGTTATATGAGTGTATTATTTTTCAAAACTTTTTGAATTGCACACTTAAAACCTGTATAGTTTATTGTATGTAAATGATAACTCAATAAAAACATGGACGACACAATCTTATTTCAATTTCATATTGATCTCCTGATAAAAAAAAAATCTCTTTCAATAATCAATCTTCTTGAATGAGTTGCTTTCATTTGTATTCTCTGTTTCCTTACCTTTGCTCAGCTTTAAACTCAATCATTCACTACAATGATGCCCTCACCCATATGCAGTTCTTCCTGTCCAAAATTTTCTATTCCTGGATGATTTGGCTTAGCTAATGCCTACTCATTCTTTAGGTTTCTGCCTAAGCATCACTCTCTCATAACCCTCTAGACCACATTGAGTGCTGTAAAAATGTATTTCCATAGCATCTTTTAGTTTCATAATACAGCACTTAGCATCTCTTCTTATAATGACTTGCTTAAATTATCTCTCTTTACACTAAGCCATATGCTGTGGGCAGGGATGTTTATTTTGTTCACTCCTGAATTCTTAGTACCAAGCAAAGTCCTTGGTGCATGATATTTGAAAAACTTTCAAGTGAATAAATAAGCAAGTAAATGAATGAGCCAACTCCGTTACTTTTCACACATCAATTCTACCCCTTTTAAAAAATTTCATTCTATTTCCACTTCCGTAATTCTAATCTGAGTACTTAACATCTTATTCTTAGGCCTTTGTAAGAAGTTTCTAACAGAGCTCTTGGCCTTTGGTCTCTTGTCTTTCTAATTCAGCATTCACATTGCCACAAAAAAAAAAAAGCTACCTAAAATGTCTGTTAAATCAAATCATTTTTTCCGTTTTAAATATCTTTAAGTACTTATTAAATAAAGACTTCTGACATGATTTTCTTTTTTTGGATCAGTCAAAATTTTTTTTTTCTGAGTCCAATCTCAAGAACATCTTTCTGCTATCCATTTCTACTTTCTCTTTACCACTTGAACTCCTGCAAATCTTTTAACTCATCTCTACCTGTCTCTGTCTTTCTAGTGTATTTGGCACAGAATCACCAGCATTAGCTCCTCATAAAATAAATTTGATCATATAACTTTTTAGTTTAAAAACATTAATTGGCCTGCTAAGAAAATAACATTGGTTGTCCCTTACTTTGGAACAGAAGACCCTCTGTAGTGTCTTAAAAAAATTTGCACATGCAGTTCCCTATTTTTTTTAGAAGATCTGTTTCTCCATTCCTCATCTTGAAATACTCAGTGAAATGTCACACTGTTAGTGGCCTCATACAAGCCCCCAGGGTTGGCTAATTTCCCTGCTTGTTCTTTGTGCTACTCCACGGCTTAGTTCATGTTTCCGCAACAACTCTTCCAGGCTGTATAATGATTTTTCTCTTTTCATGTTTGTTTTCCCTAGTTAAGACTATGTTGCCTTGAGGGCAACAACAATGTATTATTATTTTATTTTTATTCCCTGTACTTAGTACAATGCTTGGGATAGAGAGGTAATCAATGAATATCTGTTAGCTGAATACTCTAATGAATGATGAATCCATACCATTTTGAATGCATTCAGCCTTTTCACGTGCTGTGATTTTGCTTCTGTGGTTTGAGCAGCCTGGCTTGCCCTTCTCATTCTGTGATTAATGAAAACTTATACCTCTTAAAGGTCTGGTTTAACTGATTCCTTTTATGTGACACTCTCTCTGCCCTCTTGCCTAAGAATTAACTGTGCCTTCTTTAGTGGCTATTCACTTGGTGGCTGTGATTTATTATTTATCCATTATTTAACTTACTAAACATAATATTATGAGCTGGCTATATGCAGGCACTATGTATGCTACGGAGGTTACAATAGAGTACGTGACCTGATGTCTACCATTGAGAAGTTCACAGTATAATGGAGAGATGTATTTGTAAAAATATAGATACAATTCAATCTGTTAAATGCTATGATCAAAATGAGAATAAAATGCTATAAGATCAGAGAGCTTGGAAGAATTAATTTGACATGATTCATAGGCAATGATTCATAGAGTGGTTGAGATCTGAGCTGGTTCTTAAAAAAGGCATGAGTTTGACAGGCAAATAGGTGGTTGTAAAGATATTCCAGGCAGAAGAAACAGCCTTTGTAAATGTACAGGTTCATGAAAAAGGCTTCTGGCAACTGATTCACCCTTTTTTCCACAATGACCTCCCAAACTCCTAGTCCATGATATAATATGTTTGAACTGTAGCTAACAGCCTATTAACTCTTAGCACCAAAGACTCAGTCAACCTTTCCAATGACTATACCTTGGATTTGGTTATTCACCCAGAATAGTAAAAACTTTAAACTTATTAATGCCAATATTTCCCTCTTATAGTTCCAATTCTCCCACTTATTTCACCACATTTATTTTCTGTACTTGTCATGATCTTATTACTCTTCAACTCACATGCATGTTCCCTCCTTCTTTGATTGTTTTCCATAAGAAAGGAGTTTTAAAAGACTGGCTTGATGATTTTAGAAAAATAGTAACCAAAATTTCATGTAGAACAGTTTCCTTTTTTTCACACTATCATTAGTTTATAATATAAATTACTTAGTACTCTTTATCTTGGAATTTGCAGACATCATTCCTAAATTGGTCTTGATGTGGTGATTGGTGCATTACAAGTGAATAACAACAGTAAATAATTCATAATCAAATCTCCCTTGAAGACATAAGTAAACATATAAATAACTATAATAAATTAGAAGGGAACATGATGACTTTGATTTGATTGACAAAACTACCTGATGCTTTGTCTCCAGGGAGACATCATCAGGCATGGCACAGATTCTTCACTGCAAATTAGAATTCCATGCACGACTTTGTTCTGAAGCTCAATTAACTTTGAAATTTAAAAATGCTTTAGGGAACCAGGCTTGGGCTGATGACAAGGAGAGTTATTAGTTTTAACCACAAAATATAATATTTACAAACTATTGAAACCAAGCTTTCAGGAAGTAACTAATGTATAAGAGAAAATGACAAAAGTCTCAATGTTCTGTTAGCAGTTTTACTTTTTTTGTTTTCAAAATTTTTGTTATTTTGTGGGTAGCTTTCTTTAACATTTCTGTAGCTAACTGACTTTGGATACCTTCCTTTATTAACATAAAAATTTCAGAGTCTCATATAGATGTACTTTTGTAAACATAGGTGTATTTATATCTGCCCAATAAAAGAGAAATAAATTTTCATACCAAACTATCTTTATATTTTATAAAACAGGCAGCACTGAGCCATTTAAAACTGAATACCTAATTTCCATCTCCCCACTGCACCATCCTCATCAAATTTTTTGCCTTACCCTGGTCTCCATTTCCTTACCTCTCTTTTCTGCTGCAACGTGGGCCTTTTTATAACTGTGGTTGAAATCACACACAATCCAAGGTTTACTTTTTTGTCTGTTCCCCTGACACCTGAAGATGGTGCCAAAAGTGCTACATTAATTTAAATGACACATTCCTTTTAGAAATAGTAACTTTTACTTATTTTTTCAGTGAAGTTATTAACAAAGCAACAATAAAGTTCATTCAATTTTTGACAAGTGTTTCTCCTGGGAATGTGTTGAAAAAAACCCTCAAAGGTCTGGTTCATTTTTAGAACTTATTTACAAGATTATAACACATTCCCATTTATATGTCTAAGAATGCATTGCATTCCATGAATTCACATCTCATTTATAAATAATTATCTGGAATATCAGCTAGCAGAAACACAAAATTCTGTGGATTGAGATGTGGTTGAAAGATGTTGGATAAAAATCTATAGCCTCTGTGTTGTGGCCTCAAATCTACTTCAGTTTAAATTTAATTTATGAGTCCCTTAGACCCTCCCGGTTTAAATTATCTTATAAAAACAAAAAAGAATAGAGATTCTTTTCCCCAGTGTATGTTTTTGTCTGCTTTGTCAAAGATCAGATAGCAATATGAGGATGGTTTCATATCTGGATTCTCCATTCAGATCCATAGATCTAAGTCTCTGTTCTTGTGCCAGTACTACGACCATGCTGTTTGGGTTGCTGTAGCCTTGTAGCATAGATTGAAATCCAGTAAAGTGATGCTCCCCAATTTGTTATTATTGCATAAGGTAACCAAAACATGTGTACCCTTGTAATATTTCAAAGTTAAAAAATAAAAATAAAAATAACAATAAATAAATGAACTCATTACTGTAAAAAAGAGATAGGAAATAGCATAGTATTTACTTATTCACAGTATGGTTATAAGAAATAAATGGGATAGATAGTATATACGGAAATATATTTATTTTATTTTTTCTTATTTTAGTGTGTTACAATGGAAAATGTCAACATATTCACCTGTAGAGAGAGAAATATAAAGATCCTCCATGTACTCATTCCCACCTTCAATTAATATCAATTCATGGCCAATTTGTGGCATCCATATTCCCATGCATGTCTCTCTTCACAATTATTTTTAAGCAAATTCTCAACATTTTATTATTTCATCCATAAATAATGTCAGCATTTTTGGACATAAAACTATGGTTTTGTAAACTATGAAATCATCATCACAAGTAAAAATAATTTAAAAATAGTGATTTAATACGTTGAAAGCAATGATTTAATATATGAAATATATATCAAATAATCATTGATAAAATGTGTGTTCAAATGTCTCCTTTTGTCTTATAAACTTTTGTAATACTGTTTGAATCAGTATCCAAATAAGGTCTGTATATTACAATTAGTGCATATATAGCAAGTAAATTTTATTCTAAAGTATTAGTCATTTCTCTTTCTTCACAATACATTTTATTTGTTGGGGAAACTATCACTTGTTTTCCTCCTGGTGTTAAAATGTTGCACTATCTTCTGTATTTCCTGTAAATTATGCTATATCTAGAGCTTTATAAAATTTACATTTTACTTTTTTCATGTTTCAAAATTATATTCCTAATATTATTTTTTAAACAGTGCTTTTGTTCTGCAAACGGTTGTTTCCTAAAATTTCTATTAAGTCTTTTCAATCAGAACAAAACTGTATGATACGCTAAACAAAAAGAGACATCACAGTGCTCTGAAACATACCTCCCTCATGTTGAATTTATGACCCAGAAGGGATTACTTAGTTACACTCATTGCCTCTCTTCCTTTCCAATAGAACAGTAAGTGTTCAGAGATGTGGTTGGTAATTATGTTGCTATCCTTCCATCCTTGTTTCTTCTTTCATCTTTATATTAATTATATATATATCTTAAAATCTTAGTTACAGTTCATCATTTGTTCCTTATAATATTGAATTACATATATGAAAATTATAAAGCATGATGACAAAACAGTAGATCCACCACTCAATGTAACATCTAGAACATTATGAATATGGTCTTGATATTCCCAGTCTATCCTAACTCCTTGTCTCCTTCCTCACATGTAAGCACTACTCCCTTGCTTTCAAAAATTAGTTTTACTACATAGATAATATCTATAAATGTTATTTTAGTCTTAATTTTTGAGTTTTATTAAAACGATATACTATAAGTAGTTGTCTGGAATTTAATGTATTTATTCAAACTGTTTTCAAGTTTCATCCACATGGTTGTCCAATTTATTTATTTTCCCTGCTGTATATAATTTCATTTATCCATTTATTTATTCACTTTCCTGTCCTCAGATATTTGTGTTGTTTCCAGTGTTTTAGCATTTCACATATTGTGGCTGTGAACAATCTTATACCTGTTTCTTGGTGCCCTTGTCCCAGAGCATCTCTAGGGATTATATTTAGAAGTAGAATTGCCATACCATATTGTGTGCACAAACTAGCTTACCACTTTAAACTCCTATTGACAGTATATAAAGTTCTTCACTTACCAAAAACTTCTTCAATGTTTGAAGCTACCAGAAGTCATAGTCGTTTAGAGACTATGTATAAAGAGTATCTCATTGTTGACTTAATTGACAAGGCACTGATCAATAAACACAATGCCATTTATTTCGCATGAGTTATTGCCGTACATGTTTCAACTCTTCTGAAGTTCCTGTTCATATATTTTTCTTCCTTTTATTTTTGCTGTAGGGGAGTCTGTTACGTATTTTAGACATTAATTTTTGTTAATCACATGTGCTGCAATTATTCTCTCTCATTTTGGGGCTGATCTTTTAACTTTTTAAGAAAGGCTTTTGATGAACAAAAGTTTAAGTTTTCAATGTAGTTGTATATATCAGTATTATTAGCCTTCATGGTTAGAGATTTTTGAGTTTTCTTTTTTACCTCATTCTGCCTTGAAAACAGTTTATTCAAACTTGAAAACAGTTTGAATAAATACATTCAATTTCACATGGAATTTGCTTTTTGTGTGTAGTGTGAGACAAGGTTCAATTTTTCCCCCATATACATAACCACTTGTCTGAACACCTTTTACGGAATAGTCTTTTGTATCCACAATGTTCTATAACATACCTGCTACCTATTAAATTTCCATATATAAGCACATATTTATGCATTGGCTCTTATTTGTTTCCATTGATCATTTGTCTATTACTATTCCAATATCATAATGTCCTAAGTAATTGAAATTTATGATAATTCTTGATATCTAGGTGGAAAGATTCTCCACATTAATCTTGTTTAGGAATGTTTTGGCTATACTTGACCATTTCCTCTTCCAACAAATTTAAAATAACTTTGTCAAGTTTCTTAAAATAATCCTGTTGGGATTTTTATTTGAATTACATTGAATCTATAGATATATTCATGAACATAGTATATCTCTACATTTATTAAGCCTTAACTAAGATCTTTCAATACATTTTTAAATTTTCTCCACAAAGAATTTAAATAATTTTGGTTATTTTTTCCTCATTAATGTATAGTTTCTGTTGCTACTGTAAATGATAGCTTTAAAAAGTTATGATCAGTTTGTTACTGATGTAAAACATTGGGATTGATTCTAGAATATTTATCTTGTATCTTGACACTTCGCTAAACTTATTTCTAATAATCTGTTCATAGTTTCTTTGGAGATTTCAGTGTAAACAATCATACCATCTGCAAATAATGTCACTTTTGATTCTACTCTCCTCATTCTTAGGCTTTTAGCTTCATTTTTAAATCTGATTACTCCAGTTAAAATCCATTAGTTTTCAGTTAGCATTAATTTTTGACTTGTATGTAATTTTTAAAGGTATGCTTTCAAAGTTCCCACATTAAAAATGTTATTTGCTATAGGCTTTTCATAGGTAGCTGTCTTAGTCTGTTTTTTTTTTTTTTGTTGTTGTTGTTGCTTATAACATAATACCACAAACTGGATGTATGTATACAAAATGTATAAAGAAAATAATTTTAGTTTTTTGGAGTTATGGATGCTGAGAAGTCCAAGAGTGAGGGTCTACATCTAGTAAGGGCCTTCTTCCTGGTAGGGACTGTAGATAGGGTCCCAAGGCATACAGACTGTCACATGGTGAGGGAAGCTGAGCATACTAACTCAGTCTTTCTTCCTCTTCAAATAAACCTACAAGTCCCACTCCCTCTGGTGATAACCCATTAATCTATTAAGCCATTAACCCTTGAGTAGATTAATCCATTCATTAAGGCAGAGACCACCTCTTAAAGGCCCCACCTCTCAATACTGTGACATTGGGGATTAAATTTCAACATGAGTTTTGGAAAGAACAAATATTTAAACCATAGCAGTAAATTTTATGGAAGTTATCTCTTAGTTATCTCTTAGCTTGCTAAGTGTATTTTAAAAAATCATGAATGCATGTTGAATTTTATTAAACTTTTAAAATATGATAGCATGAGTTTTCTCCTTATAGTGTCAAATAACCTTATATTATTAGTGTAAATTCTACTTGGTCATAATGCATTTATATATATATATATATTCAGTTTGTTAGTATTTATGCTCACAAATAAGACTAGCTTTCTCTTTTCTCATCCTGTCCTTGTCTGGTTTTGATTTCAAGGATGTACTGATCCCATATAATAAGAATAAGCTAAGAGTTTTTCCTTTCTTTTGTATTTTCTTAAAAAGTTAGTTTAAGATTGGAATGAACAGTTCTTTGAAGGTTTGGCATAAATTACCATTAACCCTGGATGATTAATGTTTTTCTTTTGTGTAAAAAAATTAGCATTTAATTTAATTGCCTATTTAAGCATTTTCTTTCTTTCTTAGTCAGTTTTCATACATTGTATTTTACTAGGGTATTTTTCATTTAATCTAAATTTTCAAATTTATTGTCATACAATTGTTCAGAGTATTCTTACCTTTTTAATTGCTGTGATATTTATACTTGTATTTCACTTTTTTATTCCTAATATTATTTATTTGTGCCTTATCCTCTTTGTGTTTTTTGATTTGTCCATTTTACTTGTATTTTTTAGTATTAGTCATTGCAGCAGTGGCATGCAATAAATGGGGTGGTGGGAGTGGTCTTCCCTGGGTATAAGCAGTAAGGAAGTACATGATTTGTAGAGAATTAAAAGGCAATGATAAAATTAACTAAACATCGGTGTGCTTTTCATTACCATCATGCACTGGTAATTCTAAACAACATCAGTGGTGAAATACTCCTCCATTAAAACTATTTTCTTGGTTTAAGATTTAAATAATTGCCATGGTTACAACAGCAATTGAGTTTTTAAAATGTATAGGTAAACTTCAAATTACTACGTACTTATTATTTTCATTGTTAAAAGTTGTATTCAGCCTGGAAGTTAATGAGGGAACTACCAGTAATACAGTCTACCTCTGGCACATGCAGATTTAGTTAAATGCATTTATTTGGAGAGTAAATTCATAATGGTTTAGAATTGGGTCTTATTTCAGACAGTTGGTACCTGCAATTGCAATGGTTTACATATTTCTATGCGTATAGAGTAGATTCACAATAAATAATGATAACAAGACATAGAACTAAAATTACTTCATTTCTGCCATTCTAGGTTACACTTGGAGTTTTTGTTAGTGTTTTAAAATAAAATTTTAAACAATGAAATAGAGTGAAGCACTAGTGTTAGGTGTAATATTGCTTTTGTTAGGTGAAAAATTTTAATTTAAACATGAAATATTGTAATGGTGATATAGTACCTCTTGTATTACCCTGGATAGAGCTGGAGCCCATTCTACTAAGTGGAGTATCACAAGAATGGGTAAACAAGCACCACATGTGCTCATCATTAAACTGGTATTTACTGATCAACACTTAAGTACACATAAAGTAATAACATTCATCGGGTATTGGGCAGATGGGGAGGGATGGGTATATTCATACCTAACGGGTAAAGGGCGGACCATCTGGGGGATGGACAGGCTTGAAGTTCTGACTCCGGTGGGGAAAAGGCAATATATGTAACCTAAACATTTGCATCCCATAGTATACTGAAATAAAAACAATTCAAAAAAATTTTGATAATACCTCTGAAATAGAAATTCATTATATTGTCACATTTATTAATTGCTATCTTTTAAATTTAAATGCTCTTTGCATTAACTTTAATGTTATTTATTACTTCAATAAAATATATAGGAACATATTTTTCTTTTCTTTATTCAAAATAAAATACCTTAATGCAATCTAAAAACATTATTCCATTACATTTTTTTTTTTGTATACCATAACATTTATTTAAAATTTTTTTTCTACTGGCCTGATTGTATGCAAGTTCAATAAAATAAAATATTTACTGTCTGTGTGTCTTTTCTGGTCATTATTAATAATCATTTCATTATTACTGAAAATTATTTTTTCAAAGAGAGGAGGAGGATGTTCAAAAGAAGAGATCTGCTCTAGATCTCAAATATGCTAGTTTTGTTCCTGTTGTGTAGATCCTCTCTAAAGTACTTTTATTTTTCCTTTGGGGAAATTTAGATTTTATCTTCATTATCTTCTTCTTCAACTCTCTATACATTTGCTTTGTTGTTCTTCTTCCAACTTCTTAAGTGGCATGCTTGACTCATTAATTCTCAGCCTTTTTTTTTTAGGCTCTAGATTTTTAACTAAAATGGCAATGTTGCAATTTAACAAGTATATCTTTCTTTGGTGAGAATGAAGCACTTCAATAGCCCAAGGTGACCCATTTTATCATTAACAATTATTAATATTTTCTATAATGATCCCATTTCATTTTTTCATGCCCATTAATTATTTACAGAACGCTCACCATGTAACTGAGTAATGTGCTTGGGGACATGTGCTGCAAAAATTCAGAAGGACATAATTCATACCTTTATGTAGATTGTACTCATGTTGACAATTAGTGTGTCGAGAGTCTTCCTGGCACCATTTCTGGTTTGTGACCAGCAGTCACAAAGGGTGGTGGATGAAGACATGTGCTCAGAGAAGTATAGGTAAGTATAGGGCATTGGAACTGACCCTGAAGGTGGACTCGTGGAAATTGTGTTTGCCTCATACACCAATTGTCAGCTAAAGAATCATCACTTATATTGCTGACCTGGCCATGGTCCATCTCCTCCTCTTCATATTCCGTAAATGGAGCACTGTAGGCCTACTTACTATTGCCAGTGACTTCTAGTTCCTAGTCCCTTGGTCTTGAAGGAAACTTGCATAAATGGTATGCTTGGTAATAGTAGTTATGGAAACAGGGAAGGAAAATTATGTTTATGGAAATAAATTAGAGGAAATGGGTCAAAGTTCATATCCCTAAGAAGGAAGAAAACCACTTTGACCCCTAGGTTAGTGATTTAGGATTATTTATTTCCATAGATAAGAGAAAACAGATGGGAACAGGAAGCAAGAAGGATGACCCACAATTATGTTTAATTTTTTTTGCAAAAATACTTTATAAGAGGTGTTGGGTACTTCCATTAAGAGGCACATAGTGCTGACTGGTTAACTTTTTTGATGTTACAGTAATTGATGATCATTGCTTAGATCTATATTTCACTAGGATGTATAAAATGATATTTTATCATTTCCTATTCATTTATTAACTAGAATAATTCTATAAAGATAAATTTATTCTAACTGACTACTTTTGGTGAGCATAAAGTACAGTTGGTGTAGGAGACTTAAGATAACTGCTTGACCCTTCCCTTTATTTACCAGCTTTAAAACATGAGATGGTTCATTAGTGTCATCCAAAGAACAAAAATAAGCTTGCCTGCCTGCCTTCCTTCTTTCCTTCCTTCCTTCCTTCCTTCCTTCCTTCCTTCCTTCCTTCCTTCCTTCCTTCCTTCCTTCCTTCTTTGCTTCCTTTCAGAATCATTACAAAGTGATGGACTAAAACATATTTCATGCATTCCAATTCATGACAGTCATTATCTTTATTGGTGGTCAAAGTTCTCAGTCCTTCAGCCAGTGATAGCATTTTAAAATTATTTTCTGAGTCCACTGGAGAGAACACTGATGGGCTTTGACAGTAACTTGCTTTTTGGTATTGAAGATGATCTAGGTTCATCTTAAATATTTCTTGTCCTAAACCTGGAATCAGCCATTTTTCTAAGAAGTGCTACTTCCTTATTTAGTCAGAAATTGTAGTTAAAGACTAAGATCTAAGGGTATACTGTACTGTTTGCTGTTTTAGGACCTGTCCTTCCTACTCTGTCCCCTCCCCTTCTAGAGAGACCTTTATCTATTTAATTTGAGGTTTGTTGTTATGGTGTATATTTTATATTATTCCATAATACAAATTTTATATTTCTATTATATTGTAATGTAAATGTTATAATTTTACATATGTGTGTATGTGTGTGTCCCCTTTTTTAGAGAAATAGTAGCATACTATACTGTTTTCCACCATGATAGCTTTCACCTGGTATTATACCCTGGAGATCATTTCATAATAGCATGAAGAGATAGTCTTCATCAATTTTCATAGTTGTGAAGCACTCTATTGTGCTAAGATATATGGTTTATTTAACTAGTTCCCAATTTGATGAACATTTGCTTTGTTTAAATCTTTTGTTACTGCAAAAAGTGCTATAATAAATAACTTTTTGCCTATTTACTAGCTTATTTTGGAATAGTTTCCTAGAAGTGGAATTGCTGGATCAAAGAGTAAATATATATGAAATTTAATTAAATATTACCAATTTTTATCCCTGGGTGTTATGATATTTTGCATTCTCATCTGCAATGTAAGAGTGCCTGTTTCCCAACCAGACTCACTTATAAGTTATATCCTCAAATCTTTATATTATATCCTGTCTGATATGTGAGAGAAATGATTTTTTAAACATTCTTTTATTATAAGAAAGTTTGAACATTTTTCATAGACACAACTATTTGGGCTTGTTGGTGCTTTTCTTTATTATTATAAGTTCATTATATTTTAAAGACATTAGTCCTTTGTCTGTGGTATAATTACAAATATTTCCCTCAGTTTGTCTTTTTAGTCATGATGATTTTTCCTTGTGAAAGATTCTTAAAAAATTAATAAGATTTTTCATTTTCTCCTTTTATTGCTTCTGGTTTTTAAATTACAGTTAGGAAAGTTTTTCCCAAACAAAAGTTACAGAGCAATTAATCCATGGTTTCTTCTAGTATTTGATTTATTTTATTATTTTATTTTTTAACAGACAACTATCATATCCTTTTGGAATTATCCTGATGTATGATGTGAAGAATTGGCCCACTTCTACTGTTTTCCACATGGCTACTGTTATTTAACCACTTTATTGAGGAGTCCATCTTCTTGCTACATATATGAGTTATTAACTTTGTTGTATACTGGATTCCCATAAGCAGTTATCTATATTTTATATTTCCCTTCCTCCCCCCATATCTGTTTCTGCTCTCTTCTACCTAGAACATCAGAAACACAAATATAAACGTGTGCAAAGAATTTATGACCTTTAAAATATACTTTTTGATGTAAACGTGCATCTCTTGTTCCATGTCTTTAATAAAGATATCATGACCACAGATATTTATATTTTATATTTAATTCAGCTACAGAGTTCTTGGTGTTACTACATTTACCAGTGCATCAAAGCTGAAGAAGGTGTACTATGGAATCATTAGAAATATAGTATCTAATACATATAGGAATTGCTTCTTTTGGTAAGCTCAATCCTTGATAAATGGCTGATAATGCACCTATTTTTAACAATCAATTATCAGAATTAAAAATTGTTATTTTTAACAATCAATTATAGTCTTTTGATTAATTTTGTCTTGTGACAAACTTACCATGCAAGATAAACTATACCTGCAACAAGCTTTTTCAACTCACATTTAATTGTAAGATCCCAATTAACAAGTTGTTTATCATTACTACGCACATATGTACATTCAGGTTATTGCTGTGCTCTTCTGCTTGTTTATGAATTACTGGGAAGTAACTGTTTTTAAAAATGGCATAAGGAAAGAAAGAAAAGTCCTGCAATTTTTTGAAAGCTGAAGTAGAAAAAGACTCTCTGGAGATTTCATCATAAATGGTTAGCACAATTATGCTAAATGGAATCAATATATTTACATTGTTTTATTCAAGGTTTATCATATTCCATTATGAAACAATGAAATGCAATTAATAAACTGTCAGTTCATTTTTCTTGTTTTATTTGAAAATGCTTTGGCATATTTTAGCATATCATTTTTAGAGTAGCAAATAACTCTAATGTATAACATTAATAAACGGTGATAGACTTTACTATAAATATTGCATCTGTTGCCAAGAAAAGTTACATGCAAAAACAGAGCATTGCAAACAGCAGTTCAGTAATTCTTTTGGTAATAGAGACATGGGCCTTCTGTATCATCTTAAGTATCTTTGCACTACTTGACCCTCTGCACTTGGAGAATATTGTTTTTTATACATCAACAGTTTGCTGGGTTTAAGGGACTAACACCATATATGTGGTGTTGTGAGAGCCTAGGAAACCAAATTGAGCAGTTTTCCCCCTTGTGTTTTATTTGAGGGAGAATAGTTAAGGACTGAAAAAAAGCTGTGACAAACTTTTCATGTGTGCAGCTATAGCCAGATATTGTCACAAAGAATAACCTTAAAAAAAAAGCAATAGAATAAAATATTGACAGATAGCATGAAACAAAAATCATCAATCAAATACTTTCTACAACTTTACTTGGATTCCAAAAACCTTTTTATTATTATTTGAGAATAAATATTTAAGTAATAAAATATATTAGAATTTAAAATATATTATTTTCTGCTATTGCTTGATATATTAAAACATATATCAATTGTATTTCACTAAGACTATTACACAACTATGAACCTACACTCTGAATTTTGCATAATTTTAAATTCCCATTCATATAACCTATATTAATTCACAGGAAGCTCAAGACATTGAAAAGCACACAAGATACCACAAAATCAGAAAACCAGGTAAAACACCATTCTTTTTTATTTTCTGCCTTCTTTCATATTAAACTTTATGAGAAATATGCAACAGATTGGGATTTCTTTTTTTTTTATGTCAAGAGGGGATAATATAGCTTATATTTTGTTTAAATTAAATATAAAAAATTAAACTTTAATTTCTATATGCTCCTTCTATTGACTTGGGAGATACTTAGATTGACTTCTAATACTATATATTCTTTAATTTATGGCTGTCAAATTCCTGATACGACCAGGTAATAAGACAGAGAAAATAGATGACATAAAATAGGTGACATAAATGGGTGATTGTAAGAGGTGAAATAGATCAGGCCTCGGAGCCTTACTAAATAAGAAGTTGCCCGTCTCGTGTGTTATGTATAGTTTTGGAAGTCCTCCTTCATGCCCTGCCTTTGAATACAACATATTCCCTTCTTAATGGCCTGTTTTCCTAAAGGCCTAAAATCCCCATTAGAAAATTATTTCATCAGAGTAAGCCTGTTCTATCTCTCTTGAAAATACAAATGCAATTTTTTAAAATAACGTGTTTATTTTGGGAGTCCAAAGCAGGAGAATTAAATCGATTTCCCTTTTTTCCCTCTTTCACTTTTCTCAGGCACTACATCTGTCCCCTGAGATTACTTCCCAAAATGAAATAAGTATTCTTTTTTTTTTTTTTTTTTGAGACAGAGTCTCACTTTATTGCCCAGGCTAGAGTGAGTGCCGTGGCATCAGCCTAGCTCACAGCAACCTCAAACTCCTGGGCTCAAGCAATCCTGCTGCCTCAGCCTCCCGAGTAGCTGGGACTACAGGCATGTGCCACCATGCCCGGCTAATTTTTTCTATATCAATTAGTTGGCCAATTAATTTCTTTCTATTTATAGTAGAGATGGGGTCTCGCTCTTGCTCAGGCTGGTCTCGAACTCCTGAGCTCAAACGATCCGCCCACCTCGGCCTCCTA
Source organism: Mirza zaza (assembly GCA_008750895.1). Classification (NCBI taxonomy): domain Eukaryota; kingdom Metazoa; phylum Chordata; class Mammalia; order Primates; family Cheirogaleidae; genus Mirza; species Mirza zaza. Next base: position 64 of record VSMD01008957.1, on the reverse strand, counting down.
GAGAGCTAGGATTACAGGCTTGAGCCACCGCGCCCGGCCTAAATAAGTATTCTTAATCTTTGTC
>VSMD01008953.1:0-23283 GCA_008750895.1 Mirza zaza | reverse complement strand
ACCAGATTGTTTTAATTACTGCAGCTTTGTAGTATAGTTTGATATCTGGCATATTAATACCTCCCATTTTGTTTTTGTTGCCTAGAATTGCTCTTGATATTCGGGGTCTTCTTTGGTTCCATACAAAGTGTAAAATTATTTTTTCTATATCTGTGAAGAATGCTGATGGGATTTTAATAGGTATTGCATTGAATCTGTAGATGAGTTTGGGTAGTATAGACATTTTAATGATGTTGAGTCTGCCGATCCACGAGCATGGAATGGATTTCCATCTGTTTACATCTTCTGCTATTTCCTTCCTCAGTGTTTCATAGTTCTCCCTGTAGAGGTCTTTTACCTCCTTGGTTAAGTATATTCCTAGGTACTTTAATTTATTTGTTGCTGTTGTGAAGGGAATTGAGTCTTTAATTTGTTTCTCAATTTGATTGTTGTTGGCGTATATGAATGCCTCTGATTTCTGTGTATTGATTTTGTATCCTGAGACTTTACTAAATTCATTTATCAGTTTCAGGAGTTTTTTGGATGAATCTTTGGGGTTTTCTAAATATAATATCATATCATCAGAAAACAGTGAAAGTTTGATCTTTTCTGCCCCTATTTGGATACTTTTAATTCCACTTTCCTGTCTGATTGCTGTAGCCAGGACTTCCAGCACTATGTTGAATAGAAGTGGAGATAGTGGGCAGCCTTGTCTGGTTCCAGTTCTAAGTGGCAATGCTTTCAGTTTTTCCCCATTCAGTATGATGTTGGCTATGGGTCTGTCATATATGACTTGTATCATTTTTAGGTATGTCCCTTCTATGCCTATTTTCTTAAGTGTTCGTATCATGAAAGGGTGTTGAATTTTGTCAAAAGCTTTTCTGCATCTATTGAAAGAATCATGTAGTCTTGTTCTTGCTTCTGTTTATGTGGTGAATTGCATTTATAGATTTACATATGTTGAACCAACCCTGCATCCCTGGGATGAAGCCCACTTGGTCGTGATGGATTATTTTTTTGATAAGCGTCTGGATTCGGTTAGCTAAGATTTTGTTGAAAATTTTTGCATCTATATTCTTTAGGGATATTGGTCTGTAGTTTTCTTTTTTTATTGCATCCTTTCCTGGTTTTGGTATCAGAGTAATATTCGCTTCATAAAAGGCGTCGGGGAGGTTTCCGTTCTTCTTGATGTTGTGGAATAGTTTCTGCAAGATAGGTACTAGTTCTTTTTTGTAAGTGTGGTAAAATTCGGGTGTGAAGCCATTTGGACTGGGCCTTTTCTCTTTAGGGAGATTTTTAATTTCTGTTTCTATTTCAGCTGTTGAGATTGGTCTGTTCAGGGAATCTATTTCTTCCTGATTGAGCCTAGGGAGGCTGTGTGTTTCTAGAAATTTGTCCATTTCCTCCACATTTTCCGGTTTCTGTGAATGAAGATTTTTGTAGTACTCATAAATTATATCTTGTATCTCTTTGGGATCATTTGTGATATCTCCTTTTTTGTTCCTGATGGAGCTTATTAGAGATTTCTCTTTTCTGCTTTTCGTTAGCTTAGCCAGTGGTGTGTCAATTTTCTTTATTTTTTCAAAGAACCAACTTATTGTTTTATTAATCTCCTAAATAGCTTCCCTGTTTTCAATTTCGTTTAGTTCTGTTTTGATCTTGTTGATTTCACTTCTTCTGCTGGGTTTGGGGCTGGTCTGTTCTTCTTTTTCCAGCTCTTTGAGTCGTTTCCTTAGATTGTCTATTTGTGATCTTTTTGATTTTTGGTTATAGGCATTTATGGAGATAAACTTTCCTCTCAGAACTGCTTTAGCTGTGTCCCAGAGGATTTGATAACTTGTCTCTCCATTGTCATTTTGTTCATAAAATTTTTTTATTTCCATCTTGATTACTTTATTTATGAAGTAATCATTTAGTAGGAGGTTGTTTAATTTCCATGTTTTTGTGTAGAAATGTGAGTTTCTGTTACGGTTGATTTCTACTTTTATTCCATTGTGATCCGAGAAGATACACGGTACGATTTCTATTTTTTTAAATTTCTTGAGGTTTCCTTTGTGTCCTAGGATATGGTTAATCTTAGAGAATGTCCCGTGAGGTGATGAGAAGAACGTATATTCAGTGGATTTTGGGTAGAATGTTCTGTAAATGTCAGTTAGACCGAAGTGTTCTAGACTTTTGTTTAAGTCCATTATTTCTTTATTAATTTTCTGTTTGGAGGATCTGTCTCGTGCCATCAGTGGGGTGTTGAAATCTCCGGTGATTATGGAGTTGCTATTAATCCATTTGCTTAGCTCCAGTAAGGTTTGCTTTATGAATCTGGGTGCACCTAAGTTGGGTGCACCTAAGTTGGGTGCATATATATTTTTATCTGTTCTTGTTGAACTGTGCCTTTCACCATTATACAATGGCCTTCTCTGTCTTTCACTACTTTTGTTGGTTTAAAAACTAAATCGTCTGAAATTAGAACTGCCACGCCAGCCTTCTTTTGGCTTCCACTTGCTTGGTACACTGATCTCCACCCTTTTACTTTTAGTCTACATGCATCCTTGCAGGTTAGATGTGTTTCCTGAAGATAGCATATACTTGGCCTGTATTTTCTTATATTCAGCCAGCCTATGTCTCTTGAGTGGAGAGTTTAAGCCATTCACATTTATTGAGAGATCCGATAGGTAAGGTAGATTACTGTTCATTCTGTTGGGTTGGATGTTATTGCTATGATTTCCGTCTTGAGCCATTGTAATACCTGGCCTTTAATCATTGGGTTTTGGCTGTTTTTATATTCGTGAGTTTTTATTATGGTGTTCCATGGGTAACGCTGTTTTGAGTACTTCTTGTAGGGCTGGTCTTGTCTTGGTGAATTCTCTGAGACATTGCTTGTCTGAGAATGTCTTTATTTCTCCTTCATATATGAAGCTTAGTTTTGCAGGGTACAAGATTCTAGGCTGGGCATTGTTTTGTTTCAGAAGAGTGAGAATGGGGCCCCAGTCTCTCCTTGCTTGTAAAGTCTCATTAGAGAAGTCTGATGTTATTCGTATTGGCTTTCCCTTGTATGTTACTTGCTTCTTTCATCTTACAGCTCTTAGAAGGGCCTCTTTAGTTGATATTTTGTTCAGTCTGATGACTGCATGTCGTGACGTCTTCCTGTTTTCATTGAATCTCCCAGGGGTCCTCTGAGCTTCTTGAACTTGTATATTGAGATTTTGAGCAAGGCCTGGGAAATTTTCCTTTATTATATCTTCAAATAGCTTGTCCAACCCTTGCGTGTTGTCTTCTTCCCCTTCTGGTAACCCTATGACCCTCACATTAGGTTTCTTCACATAATCCCACAGCTCTTGTAGGCTTTGCTCTTTTCTCTTGTTCTCTGCTCTATCTCTGTGACAGTTTTATTTAGTTGGAGGGTGTTATCTTCAATCTCTGAGATTCTTTCTTCTGTTTGATCTACCCTGTTCTTGAGACTTTCCACTGTATTTTGTAGTTCCCTGAATTGATTCTTCATTTCCAGGAGTTTGGTTAAACTTTTCTTCATTGTGTTGATTTCTTTAGTGAACTTTTGTTCTATGTCCTGGATGCTTTTTGTGGTTTCTTTGTGTTGGTTATTGAGTTGTTCTTGCAGTTCGGTGAGTGTTCTTATGATCCACATTCAAAATTCCTCTTCTGTCATTTTGGTTGCCTGATTTTGGTTGGTGTCTATTTCAAGGGGGCTGGGTCTCCTCTTTGGAGGTGTGTTTTCCAATTGGTTCTTCATATTTCCTGAGTTTCTTCGCTGATTTCTTCCCATGTCGATGAGTTTTTGTTTCTTTTCTTTATGTTTTTGTTTGGGTATTCACATGCCTTGTTTAGTTTCTGAGCCAGTAGGTGGTGTCTGTGGGTGAGATTCGACCACTCCTTGTATAATGAGTCAGTAAGTGTCGTGAAAAGGGTGTGCAGGATGCTCTCCCTGTCTGTAGGTGGAGCTTGCTTGGAGGAACAGGCTACGCTGTTGTTTTTATGTCCTGTTATCAGCTCTTATTCCTTTAGAGAGGCACTCTAGTGCCTCAGGTGGTCGGTGGGGCCCTGGGACTTCTAGGTGTGTCCTTTTTCCCCCCTCAGTGAGGGCTGGTCTAGGAGAGAGTCTGGGCGGAGTTGGGTTGGGTAAGCCCACCCTCAGGCACCACCAATATGGTCAGCAGGGTTCAAAGTTCCGTTCTCTGCTTCCAGGCAAAGCTGACAGGGAGGGGCTGGAATGGCCTTGCTCAGTCAGAGAGTTTGTGTGTGTGGGTGGGGCTGTCTGAGACCCACAGTCTGCAGCAGGCCTGGCCTCTTTCCACCGTCCCCAACTCCGCGGCTTCTCCTGGGCCTCTCCCAGCAGGCCAGACTACATGCCACTAGGCCTCCCCTGGCTGTGATGCCAGCGGGGAGGTTCCCTGTGCAGAAACGCCACCTGGGCTGGGCACACGGCCTCCCTTTGGGGGGAGGATTGCCCTCTATAATGCTGATCTGCCCCTGAAGGCACATACACCTCAGCAGGCTGTTCACGTATATCCCTTCTGTGCCCTGGGCAATGTGAGGCCTCGGTACACAGGATGTGGTCTGCAGGTCTGACCTCTGGGTCCCAGAGTTCGAAGTATATCCCCACCAGGGAGAGTAGTGCCAGTCCCAATTCATCCACAGGGAGCCCACTCAGGGTCTATGTCTCTCAGCCTCAGGGTCTGCCCCGTTCTCCTGGGATCACTGTGCCAGCAGCACCTGGGGGGGCTGGCGGGCAGAGAGCTTACAGTCTGAGTTCCCCTTAGCCGTAGGGCCCCAAAAGGGAAGGTCCCGTTCCCTGGAGGTGCCTCTGGCTGGTGGCTATATTGTCTCTCTGGGCAGCCGCGGGTAGGGTCGGGGGAGGGGAGGAGGAGGTAATATGGCGTCTGCCGCGCAGCTCGGGTCTGTGCACACGGAGGTGACCCGAGGGAGTTGGGAGCCTGGTGCCGTGTCCGCTACTGGCTTACCGCTCACTGGCAGCGGCCGTCGCTGGGCTGGTGTCCGGAGGTCTCTCCACTTGCTGGGGAGCCCACCAGCAGTCCGGGATGCAGGGGAGGGGAAACGGCCAATCCACTTACCCTTCCCGCTGGTCTCTGGGCTGCTCCGGGTGTCCCAGCTTCCAGTTCTCCTCCGTAACCTCCTCGTATGGAGTCTCTCGTGGTCTCAGGTACTCCTCCTGCCGACCCTCGTCTGATGTAGGCTCGTCTTCTTGCTTCTTTCTTCTAATTTCTGCTAGAATCTGTCTTTTCTGCAGAGACACTATGTCTGGCGGTGTTTCTCATCCGCCATCTTCTGGGCGGGGGCTTGCAGCTTGTTTTTTAAATTCAACATTGTTTTTCAGATTTAGCCAGGTTGATTGATGTAGATATAGTTCCACTGTATATTACATTCCATTGTGTAAATAAATCACAGCTGACTTATCTATTCCTTTACTGAGTCACAAATTGGTTGGTTACACTTTTTCTGCTATTACAAGGAGTGATGAAGTGAACATCCTTGCTCATGTCTACTCATACTCATGTTTGAGATTTTACTCCAGGACAAATACCTAGAATTGCATTGCTGGGTAATAGAAAATGTGCATCTTTAATTTTTTTCCCACCATTTTGCTATAAGAATTTTCAAACATACATAAAAGTTGAAAGAATTGTACAGTGAATTCGCATGTACCCACCACCTAGATTCTACAGTTAACCTTTTGTTATAGTACTTGCTTTATCAACATAAGTATCCATCTACTCATCCCTCTTATTCATCCATCAAGGCATCCTGTTTTTTTGGATTCATTTCAAAGTTGCAGACATCAATATACTTCACCCCTAAACACTTCAGCCCACACATTATTCATTGGAGTTCATTATTTGTTCATAGTTCTTTTTTCTTTACAAGTAAAATTTTCATGTAATAAAATGCACAAATCTTTTTTTGGTTTTGTTTTGTTTTTTAAATTTTTTTATTTCAGCATATTATGTGGGTACAAATGTTTAGGTTACATATATTGCCCTTGCCCCCCCCAAGTCAGAGCTTCAAGCCTGTCCATCTCCCAGACCATGTACACTGTGCCCATTAGGTGTGAACATACCCATCCCCTCCTCCCCCCTCCCATCTGCCTGACACCCAATGAATGTTATTACTATATGTAAAATGTACAAATCGGTTTTTTATTTCATTTTTTTAGCCAGCCAATTAATTTCTTTCTATTTTTAGTAGAGATGGGGTCTCACTCTTGCTCCAGCTGGTTTCGAACTCCTGACCTTGAGAGACCTGCCAGCCTCAGCCTCCCAGAGTGCTGGGATTACAGGCGTGAGCCACTGTGCCCGGCCTTAAATGCACAAATCTTACGTGGTGTGAGCTTTGACAAATGCGTGTATCTGCATTGACCAAACCCCCATCAAAACACAAAACATTACCATCAACCCAGAAAGTTCCTTCATACCTCTTCCCAATCAATTATCCACCCCCATCCCCTGCCACTGCAGGCAACCACTATTCTGATTTTTTCCACCAAAATTACCAGTTTTGTCTGTTACAGAACTTTGTGTAAATTCAATAAGGCATTTTCTATTCGTTGGTGGAAAACTTTCATTCTGACTTTTTACTGTTGAATAGCATTTTATTGTATGAATATATCATAGTTTCTTTTTCTATTCTCCCATTGATGGACATCTAAGTCATTTCTAGCTTGGGGCTGTTATGAATAAAGCTGCTGTGTTAGGCAACCTCTAAAGTGGCCCCAAATGATCCCTCCTCTATGCATGACTTTGTAGATTCCTGCTCCCTTCAATAGAGGTTTCAGGTGAGACCACAATCCTAAATGATGGCTTGATTGCAGCCCTGTGAGAGACCCCAAGGCAGAGGCATTCAGCTAGGTAATGCCTGGATCCACAGAAACTGTGAGATAATAAAGATTTTTTGTTTTAAGATGCTAAGTTTTAGGGTAATTTGTTATGCAGCAATAGATAATAATATAGCAGCTATAAGCATTCTTATAAAAGTCTTTTTCAGACATATGTTTTGATTTCTCTTGGATATGAATCTTTTTTTTTCAAGGTAGTATGTTTTATTTCCGAAACAGTTCTGTGGTTCTTACATTCAGATCTATTCTAAATGTTTCTCTGTTAAACACACTTGTCTTCACCTGTTGTTTTCTTAAAGGTCTGTTGTTTAAAGGTTAAAATCTCTGTAAAACCTAAAAATGTTTTAAAATTTGCTGAAAATGCAACAAATTCTCAATTAAAATTTATTCAAAATAATACACTCCACTGGTGTTACTTTTACCACCTGAAAAAACTCCAGAGGAACATTTAACAAAAGATTTTAAACTACTGTGCAAAATTTCTTCACGAAAAGTGTTTAAAGGCTGGTGCAAAATGGGAAGCAAATTTTTTTTTTTTTTGAGACAGAGTCTCACTTTATTGCCCAGGCTAGAGTGAGTGCCGTGGCGTCAGCCTAGCTCACAGCAACCTCAAACTCCTGGGCTTAAGCGATCCTTCTGCCTCAGCCTCCTGAGTAGCTGGGACTACAAGCATGCACCACCATGCCCGGCTGATTTTTTGTATATATATTTTTAGTTGGTCAATTAGTTTCGTTTTTTTTTTTTTTTTTTTGAGACAGAGTCTCACTTTATTGCCCAGGCTAGAGTGAGTGCCATGGCGTCAGCCTAGCTCACAGCAACCTCAAACTCCTGGGCTCAAGCAATCCTGCTGCCTCAGCCTCCCAAGTAGCTGGGACTATAGGCATGCGCCACCATGCCCGGCTAATTTTTTCTATATATATTAGTTGGCCAATTAATTTCTTTCTATTTATAGTAGAGGTGGGGTCTCGCTCTTGCTCAGGCTGGTCTTGAACTCCTGAGCTCAAACGATCCGCCCACCTCGGCCTCCCAGAGAGCTAGGATTACAGGCGTGAGCCACCGCGCCCGGCCGGGAAGCAAATTTTATTTTATTTATTTATTTTTTATTTTTTCATATTATGGGGGTACAAATATTGTTAGGGTTACATATATTGCCCCTGCCATTCCTCCCCCCCCTTACCAAACATCAAGCGTGTCCTATCCTCAGGTGGTGCGCATCAAACCTATTTTGTAAGTGTAAATTCTTCCCCTCCTACCCCCTCCCATTTGCCCACCACCCGATAAAAGTTTGTTTGTTTGTTTTTTCCCTTTTTTTTTGACCTTTGGGTTACATTGTATATCTTAGCCTTTCCCTTGGAAGGGAAGCAAATTTTAAACAATTTTGGCTTCTTGGAAACAAAAACCGCTTTGTCTGGAGAGAGCCACCCGGGAGCCGCGTGGGACCTGCCTCATCTCTTCTGGCAGCAGGTGCGCTTGTGCTCGCGTACCATTGCTGCTGCTGGCACTTGATGGAGCAGTAGGACATGTTCCAGCAGCAGTGGTACATGGCCTCCTCCTCACAGTTGTAGCACTACTGCTTCTTCTTGGTCTGAGAAATGAGCTGTTTGTGCTGCGTGGCCAGCTTCTTGATTTCTTTTAGAAATTCTTCTTTACACTTTTCCTTGCTTACATTTTCTGTCCATCGCACCCTGCATGTTGGCTACTGCTTTATTTACAGCTTGTCTTTTTTCTTCTTCCATTTCATAACGAAGCTTTTCCAGAGCTTCCTGGACGACTCTTGGTCTCCTGCTTGTGGTCGGACTTCATGCGGTCCTTGAAGTTGTTGAAGATTTTGGTGTACTTGTCATGGCACATGCCGTTGCTCGTGGTCTGGGTGCTCTGGTGCAGCATCCGTGGGGAAGAGGCACTTAGCTTCTGGGTCTGGGTGGACACTGAGACCCTCTTGACTGGCTGGGGCATCGTGGGGATCTCCTGGCTGGAACTCACCGCTTCGGTCTCCAGTTCCGGCTCTTCCTTTCTGGACTCCACACTTCGATTATGTCGTCCTTTCTTTGCTCTTGGTTCTTAAGTGACCTTCAGCTGCTCATTACTCGTAGAGGATATGCTGGATTCTGCCTCTTCCTCACCTTGGTCCTTATTCTTAGACTTCCAGAATCTTCTTTCACGAAGGAAGCACTGATGCAGCTCCAGCTCATCACAGGCCTTCTTCCAGCCCATGCTGCATTTGACGTGCAGCCGGTGGATGTTGACTGTGATATCATAAATGTTTTCAGAAGGAATCCAGGCCCTCTGGTGGTGGTGGCCAAAGAAGCGGACGTCCACTTGATTATCCTCTTTCTGCATGACCTTGGCTGGCCAGAACTCGAAACATTTCATCTTAGCCCAGACCAGCTCATGATTAGGTATACAAGGATAGCAGAACCAATTGTCAGGACGGGCATTTGACAAATAGAAGCAATTCTTGCAAAGCTGTAGTTCATCCAGCTCATGCCATGTTTCTTTATAAAGCATCCTTGCGGTGTCCTCTTGCTCACTGTCTCCTCCGTAGAAGATCACGGTATTGTGCAGTAGCAGCTACGTGTCTGCTTTGAACTCCTCATAGCTTGGGTATTTCCCTTTGTTCACTTTTGTAAGGCTGGTGGCGGGCCCCTCCTCTCCCTAGATCAAAAAGAAAAGGCTCATGAGATCAGACCCGCCACGGACAAAACTGCCAGGCCCCGCTGAGAGGATCCACACCCAGATGTCCACCTGGATAAGAACATTTTGGCTCCTGGATTCCACAAATACCTCCAGTCCCTCCTGTTTCTCAATGACCACCCAAGGTCACAATGGAAAATCCCCAGCTCTTCCCACCAAAAGTCCCTAGCCAGGTCCAAAGGATATAAAAGGCCTCAGCCCCTTCAAACGGAGGTGACTTCTGGGGCCCCCCTCTCTTGGGGCCCCAGAACCTTGTCCACGAGTGCATAATAAAGCCACGTGGTTTGGCTCCCACTCTTTCTCTCTGTCTTTTCTTTTCGAGGTCACCGAAAAACCTTACAACTTTCTCTTGTATGATGGGAACATTGGCAGCCAAGTGCACCAGCCTCCGGTACATCGGGTGCTTGTTGTCCTTCCCCTTTTTGTTAAGATCGATGGCCCTCTCCTTCATGCGGGAGACGATGAATCTCAGGTATGTGCCCATCTCCTGTTTGTTTGTATTCTTCTTCTTAATGCTCCTGCACATTGGGCACTGCCAGGGACTACTACTGTCTCTAAGCCTGAACTCATCAGACAAACACTTGGAATAATACACATGAAAACACAGGTCGCATATCAACACCTCTCCAGGCAAATGGCATTCAAAACAATACCAGTCATGATTTTCTGTTTCCCAGTCAATCTCATCTCATGGCAACCAATATCCTTCCTGTTCAATGCCAGCTTTTGAGCCTTTGCAGCCCACTGTTAGAGTTTCGACAATAAGACCATCTTTCACAGCTAAACTCAGCTGACGCGTGGTCTCTTTTGGATGCATGCCGTGGACTCGAGACATATACTTTGTAATACGGTCAATGTTGGCAATTTGCGTCTGGTTCCGTATAATCTCAATGGCTGCCCAAAGATGCTGGATAGCTTTTGTATCTGCCTGGAGTCTTTGTGTTAAACGTGCCATGATCTGTTCACTTCTTTAGTTGCTTCAATTAGACGCCTAGCTTCAAAAGCTGGATATGAATCTTTAATTTTACTAGGTATTGCTGAATTAATCTCCAGAGTGCTTGTACTGATTTATACTTCTACCTTTAATGTCTCAGTTCCTTTTTCTTCACTTTCTTATCAATATTTGATATTACCAGACTTAATTAATTTTTTAAAATGTTATTAATTTTGCCAATCTGATGGGTGTGAAATATTACCAATCAGATTGCACTAAAGTGGGAATAGGTCTCATTCCCTTCATTTTGTGTCACTTTTAATTTTCCTGGTTTCTAGTAAAATTTACCATCTTTTCATATGTTTATTGGTTCTTGTTTCATCCTGTATCAATTGTCTGTTTACATCATTTTTTTTGGTTTTTTGTTATCTCATAACTTAAATACTACCATTTTTTTTTTTTTTTTGAGACAGAGTCTCACTCTGTTGCCTGGGCTAGAGTGAGTGCCGTGGCGTCAGCCTAGCTCACAGCAACCTCAAACTCCTGGGCTCAAGCAATCCTGCTGCCTCAGCCTCCCAAGTGGCTGGGACTACAGGCATGTGCCACCATGCCCGGCTAATTTTTTCTATTTTTAGTTGTTTGGCTAATTTCTTTCTATTTATAGTAGAGACGGGGTCTCACTCTTGCTTAGGCTGGTCTCGAACTCCTTAGCTCAAGGAATCTGCCCGCCTCGGCCTCCCAGAGTGCTAGGATTACAGGCGGGAGCCACCGCGCCCAGCCAAATACTACCATCTTTAAATTGACTTATCTTTTTTGATTTATAGGAGCTCTTTATATATATTGAGTATCAATTCTTTGCTGCTATATTAATGGCAATTTTTTTCTCTCAGTTCATGGCTTAACTTTTTATAAAATTCTTCCTCTATATATCCATTATCCATCCATTCATCTATACATCCTTCTTGCTATTGGAATATATCCTATACAGAATGAACTTACTCTCTATAGGATATTGTTAACTCTGGTTATCCCTAGGTGGTGGGATTTGGGGGTATTTGTTGCCCTTTTTGTTCCTTTTCTTTTTTTAAACAGTCTTGCTCTTTTCCCGGTCTAGAGTGCACTGGCGTCATCACAGCTCCCTGCAACCTCAAACTCCTAGGCTTAAGGGATCCTCTTGCCTCAGCCTTTAGAGTAGCGGAGACTACAGGCATGTGCTACCACGCCTGGCTAATTTTTTTTTATTTTTTTTGAGACAGAGTCTCACTTTGTTGCCCAGGCTAGAGTGAGTGTTGTGGTGTCAGCCTTGCTCAGAGCAACCTCAAACTCCTGGGCTCAAGCAATCCTGCTGCCTCAGCCTCCCGAGTAGCTGGGACTACAGGCATGTGCCACCATGCCCGGCTAATTTATATATATATATATATTAGTTGGCCAATTAATTTCTTTCTATTTATAGTAGAGACGGGGTCTCGCTCTTGCTCAGGTTGGTTTCGAACTCCTGAGCTCAAACGATCCACCTGCCTCGGCCTCCCAGAGAGCTAGGATTACAGCCGTGAGCCACCATGCCGCCCTAATTTTTTTTATATTTTGTAGAGATGGGGCCTTTGTTCTTGCTCTGGCTGGGCTTTACTCTTGCTCAGAACTCCCCGCCCCAAGCTATCTTCCCTCCGTGGCCTCCCAGAGTGCCAGGATTACAGGCAGGGGTGAGCCACCCCAAGCTGGCTTTAACAACTTTTCATGTGTTTATTGATCATTTTTTTTTACAAGTTTATTGGCCATTTGGATGTCTCCTTTTATGAAGTACTAGATTTAAGTCATTTTTATTGGATTATTTGCATTTTTTGTGACTTGTAGGACTTCATTATGTTTTCTGGATGCAAATCCTTTGTTGGATATACATATTTCAAACATCTTCTCCCTCTCTTTGTCTTGCCTTTTCACTCTCTTAACAGTATCTTTTCATAAACAGCAGTTCTTTATTTCATTTCATTTCATTTTTTTTAATTAGGAGAAAACACAAATGCTGTCCCCCACTACCACAAATTACATAGTCAAGTTTCCCACATTTGAGGAATTCTCAGGGGTCAGCACATCCAGAGTACAATGGAAAACCCTGGAAAACCATCTTCGTGACTATGGTATGTCCCCTGCCAGGTAAATATAGTTCTTTATTTTAATCGAGTCCAATTTATCAATTTTTTGCTTATATGGTTAGTACTTTTTGTCTCCTATTTAAAAAATTTTTGCCAACTTCCACATAATATTTTGAAATATTAGGATTTTTTCCTCCCTGTATTTTACCCTTTCCCTTTCTCCCTTCCGGGCAGATACCAGGCTCTGTGCTTCATTACCTTCTAGGATGTATGTGGCTCAGCTAACAGCAGATTAGCTTGTAAGACATTTAAGCTTTCTTTTCTAAAAGCCCAAGCACATTAAGGAGCGTTGAGTTTGAAGTTAAATGGAACTCCCATCAGATTATAATGAAATGCCCCTTGGGTTTTGGGGTGAAGGGGAGAAGTCAGCTAGGACCTAGGCCTTGATTCCTGCAGCCTCCTGGTAAGGCCCCAGAGAGGAATAGCTGCTTAATGAATCTGGGAGACAGGAATGCAAGGCCTGGAGTTATGAATATTTTATCAGAGATTTCTGTATCCCAACTGTGGTACAGAAGCCACAGAGAGCCTACCAATCTAAAGATGCCAAGTGAACAACGTCCCTCGGTGATAATCTATGGAGACAAATGATCCTCCTTAACACCTTCCCAAGGTTTGGCATAAGAACCCAGAACCAGTTAGCAGAGCCCCAAGAATGTAACTGAGATTGACTCCCCACTCTGGACCCAACAGAAGGAGCTGCATCTATTTCTTTATGTGGTAGTTTGTGGTGTTTGAGATTGAATTGAGAAAAAAACTACTTAAAGATGTAGACACAGAACATGGATGGAAATTACTTGATGTGAACTGCAGGTGAAAGTATAATCTTCTTAATAAATTCCAGTTTTAGCCAGTATAGCTTCCTGAATGATCTAGGATTAAAATAATGACATGGTTTAAAATGGAAGTTTTTTTTCTCTTTTTCCCTGAATTGTATTCCTTTTCTTGATCCTCTTAGGAGTTCACCAAACTTTTCTTCCTCCTGTATTTTTCCTTTCCATTAAAACAAAATGAACTTCGTTGCTTTCTTTAGATATAAAAAAAATGCTCTTAATTTCCATAATAAAAAATTAAAAATACTCCTAATTTATATTTTAAATGTTAAAAATGAAGTTATATTTCATGCACACAAATGAATATTTATAACTTATATTAAGTTATAAAGCTTAATAATAAATACCCATTTAAAAACTAAAACATTACCATTAACTTGTGTTTATCTGAATGTTACTTTCTAGCCTGTCCCCGTCTTCCCACATAGCTAACCACTGGTTTGAATTTTATGTTTATCATTTGTTTTTTAAAAGGTCTATTGGCTGTGTATGTATTCATAAAAATATATTGATTAATTTTTCCTTGTTTTTAACTTTATAAAAATAATATCACACTCTATGTTGTCTTTTGCATGTTGATCTTTTCATTTAACATTGTTTCTAAGATTCATCCATTTTGTTTTATATATCTATAGTTCATTCATTTTCAAAGATGTATAATATTCCATTATGTACATATACCACAATTTATTTTTCTCTTGATGGACATTTGGGCTGTTTCCATGTTTTTACTATTACCAGTAGTGTTGCTATGAACATGTCTCAGAGTACACACATGAAAGACCTTTTTCCAGGGCACATCCCTAAAATCTGAATGGCTGGCTTTTAGAATATGGGCATGCTCAACTTTATTAGGTAGTACCAAAATGTTTCTGAAGTGGTTGTTCCAGTTTACATTACCATCAGCAATACATAAGTATTCCCCTTCTTATCACTTTGCATTGGCAGATTTCTAAACTTTCAGCAGTCCAACGAGTACAAAATAGTATCTAATTGAGTTCTTATTTTACATTGATCTGCTTACTAATGAGTTTGAGCATGCTTTCATATGTTTATTTGACACTCTTCTTTTCTGCTCTGTGAAATGCCTGTTCATGTCTTCTTTTGCCTTTTATCTATTGAATCACTTTTTGCCCCATTTTGATTTGTGGGAGATCTTTTTTTTTTTTTTTTTGGAGACAGAGTCGAGCTCAGGCTAGAGTCCTGTGACGTCAGCCTAGCTCACAGCAGCCTCAAACTCCTGGGTTTAAGCAATCCTTCTGCCTCAGCCTCCCGAGTAGCTGGGACTACAGGCATGCGCCACCATGCCCGGCTAATTTTTTCAATATATTTTTAGTTGTCCAGCTAATTTCTTTCTATTTTAGTAGAGGTGGGGTCTTGCTCTTGCTCAGGCTAGTCTCGAACTCCTGACCTCGAGCACTCCTCCTGCCTCAGCCCTCCAGAGTGCTGGGATTACAGGCGGGAGCCACTGTGCCCGACCGAGAGGTTTTGATTTATATTCTAGATACCAGTCCTTTGTCAATTATGTGTATGCAAATATTCTCTCCCAGTTCACAGCTTTGTAATTTTATTTTAATTATGTGTCTTTTGAAGAACCAAAATTTTTTGGGAGGTGGTGGGGACAGAGTCTTGCTCTGTCACCCAGGCCAGAGTGCTGTGGGATCAGCCTAGCTCACAAGAACCTCCAACTCATGGGCTCAGGAAATCCTCCTGCCTCAGCCTCCCAAGTAGCTGGGACTACAGGCATGCACCACCATGCCCAGCTAATTTTTTCTATTTTTAGTAGAGACGGGATCTCGCTCTTGCTCAGGCTGGTCTCTAACTCCTGAATTTAAGTGATGTTCCCGCCTTAGTTTCCCAGAGTGCTAGGATTACAGGCATGAGCCACTGCATCTGGCCAGAACCAAAGTTCTTAATTTTAATGTGGTCTATACTAGATTATATCTTATTTATCAATAGGTAATAAATTGCCTGAAAACTTAATGGCCTAAGACAACAAATTTTTATCTCACAGTTTCTGTGCTGTCAGGAATCCAAATGTGGTTTAGTCTCTGGTGTAAGGCATATCATAAGGTTTCAGTCAAGCTGTTGGTCGAGGCTGTGGTCTTATCTGAAGGCTTGAATGAGGGAGGATCCACTTCCAATCTCACTTATGAATCTCACTTATGTGATGGTTGATGACTTTAGTGTCTTGTCATGGGTGTCTCTCCATAGATCTGCCTCATGACATGGAAACTGACTTCTTCCAGGGTAGGCAATGAGAAAGAGAGAGAATCCGAGGCAGAAGCCACAGAGTGTTTTCGTGATCTAATCTCAGAAGTGATATCTATCATTTCTGCTGTATTTGTTAGAAACAAGTCACTACATCCAGCCTACTCCCAAGGAGAGGGGATTATACAAGTGTGTGAATACTGGGCGAAAGGGAATATTGGTGCCACCTGAGAGGCTGTCTACCACACAAATTTATCAATTTTATCTTGTATTGTCAGTGCTTTTGTGTCTTTTTAAAGGTATATTTACCTACCTCAAAGTAAAAACATAACAGTAGTCCCCCTTATCAACAGTTTTGTTTTTGGTGGTTTCAGTTATGTTCAGTCAACCATAGTCCTAAGATACTACACACAATAAGATATTTTGAGAGAGACCACAATTATATAACTTTTATTATAGTATATTATTATAATTATTCTATTTTATTATAAGTTATTGTTGTTAATCTGTACCTAGTTCCCTAAATTCCCAAGGGAATTTATTTCCTATGGATAAGGGGGACTATGTATTCTCCAGTATTTTCTTCTAAAGGTTTTAAAGTTGTCAATGCCCTCCAGCCAAGACCACCAGTAACATACCTGAACTGAATATGAACAAGTTGAGTTTATTCCTTATTGCAGCAAGGGAGAACACACACCATGAGGAATCAAGGGGTATCTCAGTAAGATTATGTTAGAAACAACCTTTTATTAGACTTTGGTTTGGTGATTTGGATCAGGGTCTAAGAAAGTGATGATTTGATCTAGATTGAATGTTTTCAGAAAGTATGGGGGGATTCTACAATTATATATCTCAATAAATCTTATCTATAGGGAGGGGAGAATATCGTGAGGATAAAGAAGTAGCAGTCGCTCACTCATTTTGGCCCAGAGAAGGAGCATTGGTATTTTGTGGATGGCAAAGTGCTTAGACAAAATTATGAAGTGAACTTGCTTTGTCTCCTTTTGTCATGGTTTCAGAATAATCTTGTCTGGGATTGGTATTCTGTGAGATTGTTTATGTCTAAATAGGAGAATAACATAGCCTAGCTGTAAGTGTCAAGCAAGATTCTCAATGTCAAGTGTTGCTCTTTTTTGTTTATTTCTCAAAGTTTTGGCCTTATTTTTAAATGAAGCAGCATGGAGTTGGATTTTTGTATATGATATAATGTAAGGGTCAAATTTCATTTTTTTATATGTATAACAATTGTCATACTGTAATTTCTCCCAAACCTCTGGTTGTTAATCCCTTGTTTTATATTTCTTTTATTTATTTATTTATTTATCCCCAAATTCTGTGGGTACAAATATTATTAGGGTTACATATCTTGCCCCTGCCCCCCATCCCACTTTGTCAGAGTTTCAAGCATGTCCAGTCTTCAAGTGGTGCGCCCTGCACCCACCATGAAAGAGCGTACCCTTCCCCTTCTCCCCCCTTCCACCTGTTCACCTCCCATTAACATTTTTTTTAGACATTTTGGTTACAGTGTGTTTCTTTGCCTCTCCCTAAGAAGGGATAGAGGTAATCCTTTCCCTTCTACAATGCTCATCATATCCTTAAGATGTGGGTCTCCCCCCTTCAGATCCCTGTTGAACACTACAATTATTTGAACACCATAGTTTTAGGCTGTCAGCACCAATTTGATGGCGAGTAGATGTGTAGCCCATTTTCCAGGTCTTGTGTCGTCTCGCTTTGTATTACAGGCTTAAGCTTAATCCACGATAGCAAAAATGGTGCTGGTTCACTATCGTTTCTTAGGATTGAGTAATATTCCATTGTGAGTATATACCACATTTTAGTTATCCATTCATGAATTGACGGGCACTTGGGTAGTTTCCATGTCCATGCAATAGTGAATTGTGCTGCTATAAACATTCGGGTGCAGATGTCTTTATAATAGAGTGACTTATGTTCTTTTGGATAGATGCCCAACAATGCTATTGCTGGGTCAAATGGTATTTCTATTTCTAGTTGTTTGAGGAATCTCCAAATTCTTTTCCACAAAGGTTGCACTAATTTGCAGTCCCACCAGCAGTGTAAGAGTGTTCTTGTCTCTCTGTATCCTCGCCAGCATTTGTTGTTTTGGGATTTCTTGATACAGGCCATTCTCACTGGGGTTAGGTGATATCTCATTGTGGTTTTGATTTGCATTTCTCTAATGATCAGAGATGTTGAACATTTTTTATATGTTTGCATGCCATTATTCTGTCTTCTTTGGAGAAGTTTCTGTTCATTTCCATTGCCCATTTCTTGATGGGGTTGTTTGATTTTTTCTTGTTTATTCTTTTAAGTTCTAGATAGATTCTTGTTATTAGACCTTTATTGGAAGTGTAGAGAGCAAATATTTTCTCCCATTCTGTGGGTTGTCTATTTGCTCTAATGATCGTTTCTTTGGCAGTGCAGAAACTTTTTAATTTGATCAGATCCCATTTGTTTATTTTAGCTGTGGCAGTAATTGCCTTGGGGGTCTTCCTCATAAATTCTTTGCCTAGACCAATATCTGATAGGGTTTTCCCAACATCTTCTTCTAGAATTCTTAAAGTTTCGTGTCTTAGGTTTAGGTCTGTTATCCATCTTGAGTGGATTTTTGTGAGGGGTGAGAGGTTGGGGTCCTGATTTGCTCTTCTGCATATTGCTAACCAGTTTTCCCAGCACCATTTATTGAAGAGAGAATCT
Organism: Mirza zaza; assembly: GCA_008750895.1. Taxonomy (NCBI): domain Eukaryota; kingdom Metazoa; phylum Chordata; class Mammalia; order Primates; family Cheirogaleidae; genus Mirza; species Mirza zaza. The sequence continues at coordinate 4,908 of VSMD01008953.1, read as the reverse complement.
TTTCCCCATATTATATTTTTGTCTGCTTTATCAAAGATTAGGTTACCATATACAGATGGTTTGATCTCTGGAATCTCAGATCTATTCCAGATATTGATGTTTCTGTTCTTGTGCCAGTACCAGGCAGATTTTACTATTATTGCCTTATAGTACAGCTTAAAGTCAGGAAGACAGATCCCTCCCAGTTTGTTTTTCTTACTTAAGATTGCTTTGGCTATGTGTGGTTTTCTCTGGTTCCATACAAAACGAAGGATTGTTTTTTCTAGATCTGCAAAGAATGCTGGTGGTATTTTGATGGGAATTGCATTGATTCTGTAGATCACCTTAGGTAATATTGACATCTTAACAATATTGATTCTTCCTAGCCATGAGCATGGTAGATTTTTCCATCTGTTTAAATCATCTGCAATTTCTGTTTTTAGTGTTTCATAGTTCTCCTTATATAAATCTTTTGTATCTCTCATTAGATATACTCCTAGATATTTAATTTTCTTTGGAGCTATAGTAAAGGGTATTGTGTTTTTGATTTGAGTTTCTGCTTGATGGTTTTTGGCATATATGAATGCTTCTGATTTATGTATATTGATTTTGTATCCTGAAACTTTACTGAATTCATTTATCAGATCTAGGAGTTTCTTGGATGAGTCCATGGGGTTTTCTAGATATAATATCATATCATCAGCAAAGAGTGAGAGTTTGATCTCTTCTGACCCAACTTGGATGCCCTTAATATCCCTCTCATGCCTGATTGCTATAGCTAAGACTTTGAGCACTATGTTGAATAGGAGGGGAGAAAGTGGGCATCCTTGTCTAAGTCCAGTTCGAAGCAGGAATGATTTCAATTTTTCCCCATTTAGAATGATGTTAGCTGTTGGTTTGTCATAGATGGATTTGATAAATTTAAGGTATGGGCCGTCTATGCCTATTTTGTTGAGGGTTTTTATCATAAAAGTATGTTGGACTTTATCAAATGCTTTTTCTGCGTCTATTGACAGAATCATATGGTCTTTGTTCTTGGCTTTTGTTAACCCCTTGTTTTGAAAGCTTTTAGTAAATGTTGTTATGAGTTGGTTGTTTTACTAACACTTAAGAGTGTGGTAAGGCCAGGCGCAGTGGCTCATGCCTGTAATCCTAGCACTCTGGAAGGCCGAGGCAGGAGGATCATTTGAACTCAGGAGTTCAAGACCAGCCTGAATGAGAGAGAGACCCCCCACCCCCCACCCCCGTCTCTACTAAAGCTGGGCACAGTAGTATAATCCCAACTACTCAGGAGTCTGAAGCAACAGGATCTCCTGAGCCAGGAGTTTGAGGTCACAGTGAGCTACAATGATGCCACTGCATTTTACCCAGGGTGACAGAATGAGACACTGTCTCAAAAAAAAAAAAATGGATGACTTGAGGCCAGATGTTCAACATCAGTCTAGGCAACACAGAGAGATCCATCTCTACCAAAAAAAAAAAAAAATAGCCAGGTGTGGTGGCACGTGCCTGTAGTCCCAGCTACTTGGGAGGCTGAGGTGGAGGATAGCTTGAGCCCGGGTGTTCAAGGTTGCAGTGAGCTATGATCATAACACTGCACTCCAGCATGAGTGACAGAGTGAGACTCATCTCTAAAAAAATAAATAACAATAATGACAACACCAAATGCTGATGAGGATGCAGAGAAGCTGGATCACTCATATTAATAAATTGCTGGTGAGAATGTAAAATGATATAGCCACTTTGGAAAAGTGTTTGTCAGTTTCTTAACCCTTTGCACTCACTTGCTTTTTTCTTGATTCCTTTATTCTACTCAGGATTTAATTTTTTAAATACCCCAGATTTTACAAAGCAGGGCAGTAGAATAAAAAACTGGAATTTCTTTTCATACAAACTTATTTATTTGGATTTTTTTATATTTCAAATTATTGATACATTCAAAGAGTAATTTTATTTTTTTTAAAGATTTAATGTTCTATTTTAAAAAACAAGTTATTTTCAAAATCCCACACATGAATTCACCTGCACATATGCAAACCATGAAATAATGTGCGATGAGATCAGTGGTGGAAGAGCCGGAGATTGGTGTGAGCGAGGATTATTCCCAGTTCATCGCAAGCCTCAATGACGACTTTGTCAGCAGCAGAGCCAGAGGGGGCAGCAATGCACGCCGCACCACTCCTTTTAGCTCTGTCTACATTATCCCTGAAAGGAAAGAAGGCATCAGAGCTGATAGAAACTTCACTTAGTTTGTCAACCCATTCCTTCTTCTCTGCCTCAGTTAATAATTCAGGGACCTCCTCAAACAGTGCCTTCCACTTTATCAAATCTTCATCCTTGCCGATGGTTCCAGTCACATACTGGTCGATGGCATTGGAGATTTCTGCTCTCTTCACTCCTGTTTTAAAGTTCATTGAAAGCACTTGTGGGGGATTGGACACATCGGGGGGGAGGGGGAGCTGGGGCAATATTTCTAACCCTAACAATATTTGTACCTCCATTGAAATAAAAGGAAAAAAAAAGAGAAAGCACTTGTGGATGGTGTCTAAGCCACCAACAGTTTGCCTTATCCCCTGCAAGGCGTGTGCAGTGTACCCGAGACTGCTGTCCGGCTCCAATGCCAATAACCTGACCATTCTTGGTGTAGCACACGGAGTTCGACTGAGTGTACTTGACAGCAATGGTGGCCACGATGAGGTCCCTGAGGGCAGACTCTGGCAAATCTTTGTTCTTGGTAACGACATTGCTAAATAATGACTTATTGATGACACCATTGTTTCTCTTCTGGCTTAAACGGAGACCAAAGAGTGTTCGAACTTCATCTTCATTTGAGTTATAAGACTGGTCCATCCGAAGAACACAGTAGTTCCCATTTTTCTTTTTAGAAAATATTTTCAAGGCTTCTGTGTCATATCCTGGGGCAATAATACCATCAGATACTTATCTGGATATAATTTTCGCAGTTGGTACATCACAAACATCAGATAATGCAACAAAATCACCAAATGAAGACATCCTATCAGCCCCTCTTGCTCTCACATATGCAGTTGATATGGGAGTGAGGATTTATAGAGATCATAGACCATGCAGACTTTGGCCTCATCTTCACTGAGTGAAATTCCAACGGCAGCACCTGCTAGGCTGACATGTTTGAAAGAGGCAGCAGCTGGAATGCCTAATGCCTCTTTGAGTTCCTTCACCAGCTGCCAGGCATTCAAAGCATCACACACGTTTATAAATCCAGGGGCTCCATTTAGAACTGTGATGGGAAGCTTGGGCTTCATTGTGTATAGCTGGGCAGGAGTTTGATGAGGGTTCATTCCATACCTCAAGGGCATCTGAGATATCCCTTTACTGTACTGTTTCCTGAAGTAATCTGAGATTGCTTCATCATATTGTGCCGTATGAGTGAATGCCTTCAAGGCTAACTGGCATCTGGTCTCCAAGGAGGTATCTTTACTCTCGGAGCTCTGCATCTCTGTGGACACTGCTGCATAGTCCTCCGGTTCACATACAACTGTCACTCAGGCATGGTTTTTGGCTGCTGCTCTCAATAAGGTCACTCCACCAATATCAGTTTGCTCAAGAGCCTCCTCAACAATCACCTCAAAGAGTAATTTTAATCCCTATAATTTTTGCTAACAGTGTCGAGTCACACTTGACATCCGAGTGCAAAGGGTTAAAAAACTAAATATTCAACTACCATGCAACTCAGCAATTGTACTTCTGGGTATTTATCCTAGCAAAATGAAAACTGTGGTCAACTGGCAAACCAAGTGTTTAAATGATGTGGTTTCTTTAGAAGAGTTTTCATTCCTAGAAAGTCAAACCAAGTTCTTAGATCATCATTAATTGCATCTGGGCAAGACAAAAGAGGAAGTCTTAAATTCCTCCTGTGTTTCGCTTTTGCCTTCCAAAATGAATAGCAAAAAAAAAGAGGCTACAAGTGTAATGTCCCCTTTTTCCTGCTACTTCTCCCCCTTGGCCCCTCCTAAGGGTTGGCCTTCTTCTGCCTAGGGGTGGGAGGCCCCAGCATCCTCAGAACAGCTGTAGGAACTCCAGATTCTCAGAGGTGATTCATCCTTAAACCTGGGAGAGGGGAAGGAAGGTAGAGTAGGGGTGAGGAGGTGACAGAGTGAGAGAAAGCCAGTGGGAGCGTGGGGCACACAGATACAAGCAGACACAAAGACCAACCAATTGAAGGGAGAGATAAGGGAGGGAGAGAAACAGAAAAGCAGACATCTGAATCACAGAGAAAGAGAAAGGAGACAACACAGAGGGAAGCCAGGAAGAAGAAAAGATCACGGAAAAACAAAGGAAAAGAGAGACAAAAATAAAGGAAGAAAAGAAAGAGGAAAGAAAAGTAGGTGGAGCAGTCTCCTCTAATTTCCCCAGGGGAATAATCACCATGGTCTGAGTGCCACTTGACTAAACTTTATCAGGGCAATCTCATTTCTGTTCTGTCCAAGTCTTTGCAGGGCACCTAGCTGTCGCCTACCCCTAGAAATCTAGTGGGCTCTGGGGAGCCATGCAGGTTTTTGAGCAAGGGCAGAACATACTTAAAGTTTCAGTAAGTTTAAGGTTCAGGAGGTTCAGGAAGACAAGATTAGGCAGCAAGGAGACCAAAGGCAGGGTGCAGCTAGAATGCTTTTCCTCAAGTCCTGGCAAAAGGGACAAGGACTGGACTAGTGGGACAGTTAGGAGAGAAAGAGGTACCATGACATCATGATGCTAGTAGTTACATAGCTGGCTTTCTAAGGGCTTCCCTCACATCCAATATTTCATTCCCTTTGCTCCAGAAACCTTTTCTTTACAAGGAATATTACTCACATTGTACAAATGAAGAAACTATCTCAGAAAGGGGAAGTCATTTGTCTAAGATCCCTCAGTGAGTCCGTGGAGGAACTAGGACTAGGGCTGAGGTCTTCT
>VSMD01008951.1:0-49667 GCA_008750895.1 Mirza zaza | reverse complement strand
AAAGGAAAGGAAAGGAAAGGAAAGGAAAGGAAAGGAAAGGAAAGGAAAGGAAAGGAAAGGAGGAAAGGAAAGGAAAGGAAAGGAAAGGAAAGGAAAGGAAAGGAAAGGAAAGGAAAGGAAAGGAAAGGAAAGGAAAGGAAAGGAAAGGAAAGGAAAGGAAAGGAAAGGAAAGGAAAGGAAAGGAAAGGAAAGGAAAGGAAAGGAAAGGAAAGGAAAGGAAAGGAAAGGAAAAAGGAAAGGAGGAAGGAAAGGAAAGGAAGAAATAAACTATTTGGAAAGAAAATTTAACAATTCAAGCTGTATAAGAATTCCATAAGGTAAGAAATCACGTACATTATTCATAAGATGAGACTATTTAAATATATTGTAAGTAAGAAAGGAATTATTCCATTGGAAACAAGGAGAAGTAATTACTTCTCCTTGAGGTAGTATTTTTTCCATGAAAGTTTAAAATTGAAACATTTTAATCTCAAGTAGATTAAAATATAATTACATATAAAATGAAGCACACAAAATAATGAAGCAATGAAAAAAAGAGACATAAAGAACAATCAGAATTTATTAAAAAAATTTTTTTAAGTGTAATTAGGCAGCCTCTGAAAAATTACCCCAAATTCAACACAGAGAGATAAGGAGGTGGGAAAGGAAAAATAAATAATAAAAGAAAAATGTCCCACTTACCCATCAAAAGATATTAAGGGAAAAAGAATAAAAATGATAAAAGAGAAGCATCACTCTTAATATTTAAAAGCACTCCATTTTTTGAGCAGAATTAAACATTGCCATAATCACATCATAATAAAACTGTAAAACATTAAAGACAAAGAAACCAAAAAAAAAAATTAAGAAAGAAACAAGAAATTACCTACAAAGCAATAACAATGAACCTAATGAAAGGCTTCTTAGTTGCAACAGAAGATGCCAAAAAACACCCAAAACAAAAACATGGAATGATATTTTGAATGATGTGGTAGAATGTAACTAAACTATCATTGAATGAGAATGAAATACAAATAATTTTGATGAATAAAGCAGAGATTAAAAAAGAAATCAAAGTATATGTTATCATTTCATAAAGGAAATACAAAGTATATACTTTAGAAAAATGAAAGTTGAACCCAGAAAGCAGCAAAATGCAAGAAATAATAGGGATTATATACATACATATATATGTATGTATATATATATGTAGAGAGAGAAAAAGAGAGAGAGAGAGAGAGAGAGGGAGAGAGAGAGCAGAAGAGAGAGCTTGTGCATACATATAAATCTAAAAAATTGATTAGAAATTAATAAAGTAAATAACACTAACTAATTTGAGGAGTATTTAAAATTGGCCAACACTAGAAAATTATACCTTCATAGAGAGTAAGGTGATTTTTAGCCTTAAAAGCTGGCGCGATATTCATATTATTTAATAACTAATTAGTCATCCTAAACTAATTTAAAGCTAACATATGAATTAAAATGCAAAATATATCAATTTTCCATACTGTAAGCTGAATTATAAATTGTTCAAATCTGCTTACCAAGGAAATAATTTAGAAAGCAAAATAATTTATGAATAATTCTAATAATTTCCAAATTGCTTGCTGATTTTTAGAAATTGTTGCTATGACATTTTGTTTGAAGAATCTTTTACTTACTAAATGCTGCTTCCATTGTTGCCATGATTTTCAAGGAAAAACAGTGACCTCTTTTCATGACCTCCCCCTAATTAGTAGTCGTTACACCATAAATAGTTTCAAGAAAAAATTGCTCTTAAAATCAATGACATTGTTGATGTTATTGCCTCTTCTCTCTGCTTTCATCAAACTACAAATACATTAAAGACAAATAAAGAAGTCCTAAAAGCATCCAGAAAAGAACAAGAGATTACTTATAAAACAATAATTAGACTGATGGAAGTCTTCATCACTTTTATAATATTTATAATACTGTCCAAGATATTTATATATTTAATATCTCCATTTTTTACCAAGTCATGAGAATCATGAATTGGACTCCCTACAGGCAGATGACACGTGGCATAGGGGGATAATTAAGAAGATGGGGTCGGTTGCTGGGTTGTGAATTACAAATCTACCATGGAAGTGACCTCTCAGAGTTCCAGTTTCTTCACCTTTACAATGAAGATAATGATGAAGATAATGGTGAAGATTATAACAGTAAGCATTAAGAATTAAGCCTAACACAGGGCAAATGACATCCAAGCATTAGCTGTATTTGTGGTAATACAAATGTGGATAATATCCATGATGGATGCATATTTGAGGGTTTTTAATGAACCAGTGCAATTAAATGAAGATGAAATATAACAGGAAGCCACGTCCTTCCAGTTCATGGCCCCAAACCACCCCAAGGTCTCCGTTGGTTCCTGTGGTCTTCCTCCTGTTACTGTGTGTTCACTATGCCAGTGGACACCACAATGCCTGACCAGAGCCAGCAGTGGCCCTTTAATAGTATTCATGGGCTTTCCTGGTCCCTCCCAGAATCTCTTAGAACTAGACTGAGTGGGGAAGCCAGAGAGGCATTTGTCCCCCAGGGGTGCCAGCTCTGCTGCCAGGTGTCTCCTGTCCTGTCCTGACAAGCCTCACTGTAACTATGTAGTCTCACAGGGATTGGGGAGGGTGATTAGGACCATCAGTAAGCTGTTTGGTGCCAGGGATTCCCTATGTTGTCCACATATGGCTTCTTGGGGCCAGATGTCTCCAGTGCTTGAGGAATAAAAATGACAATAACTAGTAAGTAGTAATTGAATGTGCTAACTGCCAGGGCACTGAGCAATCAGAATGGTCTGGCCTTGGCAGAAGGTAGGTATGAAAGCAGTGTCATACTGAGCCAAGAGAAATGTTGTGGCAGCTATATACACTTACTGAAATATGCTTCCATATTTTGAACCAAGTGAAAAGGGATAATAAAAAAATCTTTATAATCAAAACACATAACTATATATACACCTCGTGTTGCACAAAAAATCTGTTTTGCATGCTATTGTCAACCCTCATAAACTCACCTGACAGGTGACCTGTGGACTGAGGACTTACAGGCTGATTGGAAATGACTATTTCTGTTGCAGGGTCTTAAAACAAGCAAACAACAATAGACTGTTTTAATTTAAAATTTTGAAACTTTAATAATTAGGGATTTTGCATTAATTTTGATTTTTTTAAATATGGCATGAAATGTTATTTTTCTTGATTACTGATTTTTCTGAAACCTTCTTAAATATCATTCCCTAGGCAATTATGTGACTTGTCTCATCCTAATCACAGCCATATCTGGAGGTCAAGGAAGGTAGAGAGACTTATAAGAGCACTGAAGGGTGGTACCTCAAAATAGTAGCTTTTGATATATCTGGATAGAAAGATTTAAATATTTTGACAATTGCTATGGCCTTTTGTATGTACTAGAAAAAAACAGTTTTATTTAAATATATGTGTTAGAAAAAAATATCCAACTCAAAAAATAAGAGAATGCTTTGCAGATTAAGCCCAAAGTACAAGAACAGCAATGAACACAGATTAAACAGGCAATATAGAAACAATAGAGTAACAAAATCCAAAATCAGTTCTTTAAGAGGACATAAAGTAGACACATCTAAGATTTAATTAATAGAGCTTCAAATTTCTTACATAAAATATCAGTAAATTGACTTCAGTAAAAATGTGTTTATGTGGGATACTTTCTGACCCCATATGGTTATCTCTAGAAATACAAAAATAGAATACAAAGATGACTTAATGTCATCTTAAAATGTATTAATATAATTAATTTATTATATTAATGGAGCAAAATAGAATAATCCATTTATAGAGAACTGTCTCAAAAAAATACAAGAAAATTCTCAAGCTATCAGAACTAATAGTAGAATCTAGCAAATATCCCAACAGCCTAAACAAACTACCATTTCCCTCATTTTGTGCCCCAATCCATAGGAACACCAGATATAGTCATTCATCATCTATTTTTTTAACTTAGATACTTTAACCTACTATTAAAGCATCAGAAGTTTTTAAATAATAAATTTAACAAATACATAAAAACAGAAACAATGAAAATGAACGCTTTCTATAATCTTTAAGTTAATAACCCAAAAGGCTAGACTGAAAGGAAAATGGGGGTAAAAGAGAAGCAAAAAATGTAATGAATGAGCATTGAATACACATATTTATATGCCAGTTTCTATCATAGGTGCTTTACACATAGTGTGCCAGTTAATCAATGCAACAATTCCACTAAGTAAGCATTATTACTCACATTTTATGCATGAAGAGGCTTAGAATAGAAACGGAAGAAACAGCCAAGTGCTTTAAACAGAGTCATGCAGCTAGTAGCTAGCCCAGCCAGAAACTGCATCCACTATTGTATAGTTAAACTAAAAAAGCTAATTTTCTTTCAAAACACTGTGGACCTCACAAAGAGAAATACTTTAACTTGTGTTGGAACTGAGAGAATATAATTGAGACTTTTGGAAGAAAGCGAATTAAAAATTAAGGTTTTGGTTTTGTTTTTAGTTATAAATACTGCCATACTACCTTCAGATTATTTTCACTATATATTTCCTAGCCAAAGATTTTAGAAATTGTAACAATTATTTACTTTGCCAAACACATACCAAGTTCTTCTATTGGTAAGATTTTTATTTTGCATTCGTTGCTCCTGGTTTACATTTTCATAGAAATGTATTTCATTCAAAAACAAATACTGTTGTAAACCTGAATTATAATTAATAACTAATTTCTTTACAAACTGTCACAATTTTAGAATTTGGCTTTGATTTTAGCTCTTTTTGCTCTTTCTTTTGCAAACTACCAGGGAAAAATATAGAAAATTACATTGAATAAACACTGCTTTTATATCTGCCGGGTTAACTGCACTACAATTCCAAAAAGAGCTCAGCACAAAGATAACATGAAGGATAAACACCCCAGTGTTACATAGGGAAGAGAGATCTTAGAGCCAACAAGCAACATTTGTTCTTTCCATAAATACTTACATTTATCTAAATTTTAGAAAGAAAAATGCAAATTAATGCAATAACTCTTGTCTCTTAGGCAGTTATTTTCAAATGTGTTGTTACACTATCATTTATTCAGTGCCATAAATAAACTTCAGTGTTAACAACCATAAATTAGATGAAGGTCTCTGACCCAGGATCTAGCTATCAAGCAAAACCATAACAAATCATAAAATGTAATCACATATAAACGCTTAATTGTTAGAGGAGCAAATGAAGTGGAGTAAATGTGGAGTAAATGAATAACAATGTGATTCCTGTTTTCATTAAGTAGAACACTGGGGCAATTTGAGACAATACTTTAGATAATTTTTCAATATATTGTTAGAATTTCATGACTGAACAGAAATTGGAAATTATCCAATGTAACATCTTCGTTTCTTTGTGACTGTTGTTTTTACAGATGAGGAAACTATCTGGAGTGTTTTATAATTTGCCTGAGGTTACAAAGATTTTTTTGTTTTTTGGCGGGGCTAGGACTATAACAAAAATCAGACTCTTACCTTCTTTAAGATACATACATATATATATATATATATATATATATATATACATATATACACATACAAACATACATGCATAGTACAGAAAATAAATATATCTCCATGATTGTTAGTTGAAATATTTTATATCATTATCAATTCCTTCGATTTTAAACAGTAAGGACAAATATGGTATGAAATTAAAGTCACAATTATTCTGACCCTTGGTGCTGAGCAGTTCTTCAGTGAGGATGTTAAGTGTAAGGCACAGTATAGGGCAGGAATCAAAGAGACCAAATTTAATCAAAGACTTTCTGGAATATTTTGCATGTTTCTAAACCAAAGGAAAGGAAGGCTATATAAAAATTAGGAAACCAAACTGAGAAGTGACTGGCCTTTGTGACAAACTGGAGAAAGTCAACATAAATGTGGCGGGAGACTAGGCTGCAATCAAATAGTAAGGCTGGTGGGAAACGAACAGTCACCTGCCTTTCCCCAACTGTATCTTCCTAGTTTATTATTTAATAATAACCTTTAGAGACAACCCAGATACTTGTTGCTAGTAGATAAAGTGAAAGAATGAGAAAGAAAGAGGTTTTGCCTTGCTGTAAAATATAAAGTCTACAGCCACTACTACTACAACTAATAGTAGAGCAGTAATAATACAAGTCATATGACATCAGCAGTAGGCCCTGAACTTGGAGCTTCCCCAAGGAGCTCTCATTTCTGTAGCAGAGTTTTAAACATGTTTTTGACCGTGGTTGCCTCTAATCATTTTTCCTAAGAAATGATGATGTATTATTTTTGTTCTTTAAAAAATTCTCTTTCATGATTTCCCTTTGTTTTTATTCTCTATTTTTTTTTAAAAAAACAATGTTTCTTTTCAATAGATTTGAGGTGGTGGAGGAATAATATGCTTAGCCTCCCATCATGAAATAAACTTTTATTTAAGATTTTCAAAGTCACCTTTATTCATAAAATGTTTATGCCAGACATCTGTCAGATATATGCCAATGTTGTACTCTTATGCATCTGACATTGTCTAAGCCATTTATAAATATTAACACTTGGAATCCATGTAAATAACACTACAAAATAGCTACTACTATTCTCATTTTGCAAGCAAGAAGAAAAAAGGTGAGATATTGAGAAACTTCCTCAAGGTCATGTAGCTGGTTTTAACACAGTCTGGCTCCAGAAGTTGTGCTTTTGGTGAGTTTTCTATGACTTTCTTATTCTGTAACCTGTACACCTTTATTAGTTTATCAGGAAAAAAAACATAAAGAAAAGTACTAAACTTATCAAAAAATTCATATATATTATCTTATGAGGAGTCCTTTGAGGGATAAAAGTGGAACTATAGATTATGTAATTGGTTCATGAATTCTGCAGCTGATTGTTGAATGAGGATTCCAGATGAGTAGATCATCTATAAAATTGAATTTTACTATTTATAACCATAACTCTTTTTTTTTAAGGCTAAATGTATGTCCTGATACATTAAAGGAACTTGATGGGGTAGGTTAGCCCTCCAAGTTTAAAAATAAGAGTAGAAAATGGCTGGATTGTTTTGCAAAGTAAAAAGGAAAAAGCATATATAGTTCCATGGGGTGTATAAGAGTGTCAGAGAGAAGCAACAAAGCCAGCAAGATCACTGGAGACTAGTTCTGTTTGATGTAAAGAACAAAACAGGAGTCCGAGTCTCAAGGTGAAAGGGTAGCCATGTCAAATAGGTTATATGTGCCTGTACATTCTTTTCCATCCAGTATGACTATGTGACGTCCTCCATGACTCTCCAGTCTTTGTACTCCTGGAGAGTATTGTGTGAGAGCTTTCTGTGTCAGGTGATTACCCGGAAGGAGCTCTGTTGCACTTCTGCATGTATAGGTGACAAAGAGAAGCCACACTCAACTGAAGGCTGTGGGCAGAAAGGACTGTGGAATGCAAGTCCTCTGAGGACTTTGCCAGCTTTTTAGACTTCCACAGGGAACAGAATTTAAGTCTATGCCATCCTAACTCTATCCTGTGGGTGAAACCGATTCTCAGTGGTTTTTGTTTTCTTTTTCTGAAAAAAAAAATAATAGATGTTGGAGAAGTAATATTAGCAAGGAAAGCAATGAAAAGGATGAGGAAAATTGGAAGTTTAGGGCCAGAAGCCAGTTAAATTGTTATTGATGTGGTAAAAGGAAAGAAGACAACAAAATTTGAGTAAAACAGCAAATGAACAACTTTCATAGTGTCCCTGATTCAGGTAGACTAATAAGCTACCTTCTAAGGGACAAAAATTATATAGTTTCTACAAGGCTTTTTAAATATTATATTATACAGCTGTCACTCAGTCGAGTGTTGAACTATTAAGTCATTAAATGTATGAGACCACTGACTATAATAATTAGCAAATTTATCAACTAGAATCAGTCGTACAGTGTTCTAAAGAGAAATTACATATATCATGTATACAAATTTGTCTTGGTTATAGTTATTAGTATCTACAGTTGAGTAAAAAAGCACTTGGATTTCTGTATTTCTAGACATATATTTTAATTAATCACATTTTGCATTTCCCAGTATGAGTTTCATGGTCTGACATAAAATATTACTCAAACTTTCAAGTGAACAAAGTCCTGAATTTAGAAATTATGATAATTTATTATGCATGCTATCCAATCCTTGATGTAGTAGTTTGCTATATTTGAAAACTAATGAATTACTAGTCTTAACCTAAATATTATTTATCTTTGAGTCAGATCACATAGCTTATTATTGTGTATTTACATCTTAAATGTAAATTCAGATAATAGATAATAAATACTTATGATAATAGATAATAAATACTTATAAATAATACTTATTATTATGCCAACAGAGTCCCTTTTAAATTCCATCAGCATGTGTTACATGAATTTTGGAAGGCAGTTAAAAGGAACCAGTTATAGCCAATAACATGGGGTTTGGCGATGTGAGGATTTTCCAGTAGCTTCCAGACATTATCCTTTGAATGACCTTCAGTTGAGATGATTGGCATTTATCTCCTGCCATTTCCTTCTTTCTTGAATTTTGGAACCAGCAGTGGCTTTCCCTGATAATCTTTCCTTATTCCTCTCAGTGCTACTGTATACCTCTAATTGTCTGCTTCTCTTATCTTAGGTAGTTCCTTTTCCTGACCATGCCCAAAGTGATACAGTCCTTTTTACACTAGTTCTAGCCATTTAGCACTCACTCATTCTTTCTCTATTTACATCAATCAAATATAATTTAATGATACATTTCTTAGCAAATGGCATAAGGAAATAATTATTTCTTCCAAGAGACTATTACAAGTTCTCTCTAGTATCAGTTACTCTTAATATATAAAATAGAATTGTCTTTCATTCTTCTTTAGCCTTACTCTTTGGATATTTTCTCCCTCTCACTACCTTTGGCAAAACACTTGTCACCATAGATATGAGCGTCTTTTTAATGATCAAATATATCCTGCAAGATAATTAATTGCATTAGGAAACATATTTTTGATAAATATCTCATGATCTTAGCATGTTAAATCATCAATGATAAGTTTATTTTTTTCTGGATTTAGATTAAAAATAACGCTAGCATTTCTAATCATTTTAAAACAAGCTGTATGGCATTCGAATCAACTTTTTGAAAAGCAAAACAGGTTTTTAAGAAATCAAGCCATGGAATTTTGCATTGCTTAATGAACTATCACTCTTTCTAATTAGACAATTATATGCTTATGCAGAGGTCAGAATAATTAAATTTATATTTATTTGCCAAACTGTGGCAGTATCAGGGTATAGCAATAATCGGTTGCACACTTTCAAAGAATTTTAAAGATAATTGGAAAAAATACTACAGCCTTTAAGAGCAAAAACAATCTAAAATATGTAATGCAAACTCATTTTTTAACAAATAAGTAAATATATTATTTAGAAAAATTACATTATAAGTGACGAACACTATTGGCACTAGTTATACTTACTACTCTCTCTCCCTCAAAATGTTCATCACCACCTTCTATTGCTCTCCATTTATGATTAGTACCTGAAAAAAAATACCCTATAAATCTACATTCATGCCAACAAAATAATAGAAGAAAATAAGTATATTAAATATATTAACTTTGAGTGCCAATAGATTTTCATTGGTAAATGTAAGAGCCAGTACTCATTTTTATAATTGTCTTTTTAAAGATTTCATTTAAAGTAATTGTAGAATCTTAAAAATATGAAGCAATCTAATATTTTAGTAGCCTGATTCACCTTCTTGACTGTAACAGTGTCAGTCCTCTTTAAAGAAAAAACAAACAAAAAATTTGTCCCATTGTGAAACAATTCATGCAGATAAGCATATAAATGTATAAGCACTGTTTAAATGATTAATATTAGTACAACCCTGCTAACTAGGTTAAGAAGCAGAAAGTAACCAGAGCCTTAGAATCACGTGTGCCTGTCACTAATTAAATCCTTCATTGACTCCCAGAGGCAACCGGTAACTTGATGTTAATAATTCTTTGCTATTATTTATAGTTTTATGATCTTTTATTTATAGTTTTTATGGTCTATTTATAGTTATATCCCAAATATACTGTTTGGTTGTAGCAATCACAAATTTAACTTTGCAAAGGAAGGACAAATTGCCACAAGCAGGAAAAGGTAAGTCATCAGAGTGTTTGGGTCCCAGTCTGACTACAGCTTCCCAGAGAAATTATAAAAGCCACCCTGGGAATGCGGATGGTCCACGAAATAGAGGGATCGTGTGAAGTACATGGCTCATCACAGCAGATACATCTATTCAGGCTATCATGCATACTAAATGCTAGACATCCAGTCCTAATATATAATAAGTTCAGGCAAGGTAAGTGTCTAAGTTTACAATGGTGTAAATGAAATCTTAGGAGAAAGTCAAAATGGAACATTTCTCTGGGAATAAGAAGTATTTCCAGCTGATCCTGCCATCAGGGAATAGAAGGCCATGAGCTCATTGGCACATTGTCAAGAATAAGATTAATGTTCACAGCTTAAAGATGGTACAAGAACTGGAGCAACTGTTAATGGGAGCTCCCAGTATGACCTTATTTGAAACATACGCTGTAGCATGAAGTGATTGTCTTCCTCAGTGTCGTTGCTTTCTTCTTGTCCATTTATTTTTCCTCTCAGGAATTTCATTTTTAACTCAGATACTCGACACCTAGACAAGCCTAGAAAATTTAATGTTCTTAAATTTTCTCTAAATTTTTTTCTATCTCTTTATATTGCTGCTCTGTTTTCCGAGATATCTCCTCAACCGTATTTTAGACCGACTTTACCTCCGTCTGGTTCTAGGTGACTCTAAAACTATTTCCTCAGACTTTTGAGGATTCTCTCACCAATTTGAGTTGGTTTTCATTGTCCCTGACTTCTAGTTTATGATTTAAGCTTTCTTATGTCTATTAAATATAGGAAATTAATACAACGGCCTGCATTCCAATTTCCAGAATTTTATTACTCCTGTCTGCTCTTGTTATCCCAACCTTTTGAGTTTTGTCTTTAAAAATATCCTCTTTAATTTTACATGGGAGATTGAAATATATTAGGTGAATATATTTAATATCTTAATCTGGAAAAAATGCTAAGTCCCCCAGTTTTTAAAATGTTTAGGAATAGATAATTTCTAATCTGTTTTTCTTGGTAAATTGTGTTATAATGACAGATGTAGGTAAGATAGGAATAGACTCTATTAGAGTTGATTTTTTAAAAAATCAAGAAAAGATTAATAAATCTAAACGTATGCTACTTATCAGCAGATTCTTAGAATTCAAAATTTAAGCCAGAATACTGCTTCCCTTTCTTATGGTACCTTTAAGAACCTAATAAATATTATATCAACCTCTAATGACCAGTTTGTTAGTTTCTTCACAAGCCTGTGAATTGTCAATAGTAGAATTGTTCCCAGAATAAAATACTCACTTCCTATATCATCATAAGAGGAGCACTGGTTAAGGAAAAAGGAAATAGCAAGGTTTTGGGGGTTTTTTTTAGATAAAGAATATTGTAAATACTAAATTGTGCCTGTTTTCAATATTACCAATTCTAGAGCAGTATAACTCTTGATACTATCACTAATGCACTGAATGACAGAGAAATCTAAGGGCATATTTCTGTAATTTAAGAAGTACTACTGGGATGAAAAACCATTGTGAGAAATGCAAGCTAATGCTTTAAACAAACAACAACAACAAAAATCTCAGTCTAAGACAGAAACCATCATATTTTCAAGAACTGTGAAAAGTGTGAGATTTCACCCTACTTGCAAACTAACAAATTAGTTGCCATTGTTTCATGGATAATGGAAGAAGGTAGAAGACTCGTGGCTGAGAGACATATGACTTTATTACTCCCAGCAATAGCAATAGCCAGGGTATAAACATTCCCTGTACAAGTTTGTCAAGCCCCAATTCTCACAAGGCAGCGAAGAGAGAGCCAGTTAACACCTGCACACACAGTGTCCTATATTACGGGACCGGAATCCTGAGTTTAGCTACCTCCAAATCTTTTATAATAGACAATAAGCATACCTGATTTTCCTCCGGAGGAAATTATTATTTTTATTAGCCTGAACAATAAGTGCATCTTTGCATTCTTTGTTCCAGAGGGGGGCACTATTTATACCTCTAAGCCTATAAATAATTCTGACCTTGGCTCTGGAAGGAGGCATTAGTTATTCCTCCCCAAATCATTTGCAATACAAACATTCTTGAAATGATCATCCAGAATACAGCAGCTACTGCCTTGCTCACAGATATGCAGAAATTAAAGCAAGACTGAGAGAGATTTTTTTTCCTTTTCTCTCTTACTTTCTTTTTTGTTTTTGTCTACTGGACTAGATCTTATATCATCAGATTTAGTGGTCATCCTTAAATAAATTTAAAGAAAAAGTTTCTTCTGTATATTTTTTATAATGCATTGATATATTACTATGGCACTGGGAAGGAATGATTTTATAAAGGAATAAGTTTAGATGTCACTTTCTATTTTTAAGTTTATAATCTTTTTGGTCAAGTATATTTTTGCTATATTCTGTAATATATTCCATAAAGCAGATTTATAGTATCTCCATGTTTCTCTGTATTTTGAAGTTTAGAAAGTACTTCCTAAAGCTATGTAAAAATTAACTCACATTGTCATAACAAGGCATATTGTAGTTATTGCATAAACAGCAGAATATTTCTACTATAATATAGGGAGTTTTATTTCATCAATGTGCTGAGCTAATAAAAATGAGCATGCATTGTAATTTTTTTATTATTTTTTCTATATTTTTAGCTTTTAACCATTCGGCTCTATTTATTCAAGCTTCACCTCCAAGTCCTGCCTCTTCAGTGAAACTTTCCTTGAATGTGTCGAGTGGGTATGTATGTCTTTTTCTTTCTTTCTCTCTCTTCTCTTTCTCCCTTTCTTGCTTTCCTTCTCTACTTTTCTCTTTCTCTTCCAGTCTGGTCTCCTCTTCCTCATCCGCTATGATCTGGTCTCCTCTTTCTCATCTGATCTCTCCCCTTCCTTGTCCGGTCTGGTCTCCTCATGCTCCTCTGGTCTCTTCCGGTCTGGTCTCCCCTTCCTCGTCCTGTCTCCTCTGGTCTATTCTTCTCTTCCTGGTCCAGTCTCTTCCGGTCTGGTCTCCCTTTCCTCGTCCCCTCTGGTCTGGTCTGCTCTAGCTTTCTCATCCACTCTCCTCTCCCCTTCCTCCTATGGTCTGGTCTCCTCTTCCTCATTCCCCCTGGTCTGGTCTGCTCTAGCATCCTGGTCCACTGTCCTCTCTCCCTCCCCCTTCGGTCTCGTCTCGTCTCCCCTTCCTCCTCTGGTGGGTCTCTTCTGGTCTGGTCTCCTCTTCTGTAATTTTTTTTCTCTCTAAGGTAAACATTTGTTTGTTTGTTTGTTTGTTTTCTATTTTTTTTATTTTAGTGTATTATGAGGGTACAAGTGTTAAGGTTACTTATATTGCCCATGCCCCCCACCTCCCTAGAGTAAGAGCTTCAAGCATGTCCATCCCCCAAACGTTGCACATCTTACTCGTTGTGGTTGTATATACCCCTCCCCTCCTCCCACCTCCCACCCTCCTGATACCCAATAAATGTTACTCCTATATGTCCACTTAGGTGTTGATCCGTTAATACCAATTTGCTGGTGAGTACGTGTGGTGCTGGTTTTTCCATTCTTGAGATACTTCACTTAGTAGAATGGGTTCCAGCTCTATCCAGGAATATACAAGAGATGCTATATCACCATTGTTTCTTAAAGCTGAGTAGTACTCCATGGTATATATATACCACATTTTATTAATCCATTCATGAATTGATGGGCACTTGGGTTGTTTCCATAGCTTTGCAATTGTGAATTGTGCTGCTATAAACATTTGAGTGCAGGTGTCTTTTTAATAAAGTGACTTTTGATCTTTTGGGTAGATGCCCAGTAGTGGAATTGCTGGATCAAATGGTAGATCTACTTGTATCGCTTTGAGGCATCTCCATATTGCTTTCCACAGAGGTTGAACTAGTTTGCAGTCCCGCCAGCAGTGGAGGAGTGTTCCTCTCTCTTTGCATCCACGCCAGCATTTGTTGTTTGGGGACTTTTTGATAAAGGCCATTCTCACTGGAGTTAAGTGATACCTCATTGTGGTTTTGATTTGCATTTCCCTGATATTTAGAAATGTTGAACATTTTTTCATGTTTGTTAGCCATTATTCTGTCTTCTTTTGAGAAGTTTCTGTTCATGTCCTTTGCCCATTTTTTGATAGGGTTGTTTGATTTTTTCTTGCTGATTTTCCTGAATCCTAAATAGATTCTAGTTATCAGCCCTTTATCAGATGTGTAGCTTGCAAAAATTTTCTCCCATTCTGTGGGTTGTCTGTTTGCTCTCTTGACAGTTTCTTTGGCTGTGCAGAAGCTTTTTAATTTGATCAGGTCCCTATTGTTTATTTTTGTTGCTGTTGTGATTGCCTTTGGGATCTTCTTCATAAATTCTTTACCTAGGCCAATATCTAGAAGAGTATTTCCAACATTTTCCTCTAGAATTCTAAGAGTTTCACACCTCAGGTTCAAGTCTTTTACCCAGCGTGAGTTGATTTTTGTGAGAGGTGAAAGGTGTGGGTCTTGTTTGAGTCTTCTTCATGTGGCTATCCAGTTTTCCCAGCACCATTTATTGAATAAAGATTCTTTTCCCCAGTGTATGTTTTTGTCTGCTTTGTTGAAGATTAGTTGACTATATGAGGATGGTTTTATATCTAGGTTCTCTGTTCTGTTCCACTGGTCAATGTCCCTGTTCTTGTGCCAGTAAAAAGCTATTTTAATGATTATAGCCTTGTAGTATAGTTTGAATTCTGATAAATTGATACCTCCTATTTTGTTTTTATTGCCTAGGATTGATTTTGCTATACAGGGTCTTCTCTGGAAAACCCCAAGGATTCAACCAAGAGACTCCTTGATCTGATAAATGAATTTGGTAAAGTCTCAGGATACAAAATCAATACACAGAAATCAGAGGCATTCATATACGCCAACAACAGTAAAAGTGAGAACCAAATCAAAGACTCAATTCCCTTCAAAATAGCAACAAAGAAAATAAAGTACTTTGGAATATATTTAACTAAGGAGGTAAAATACTTCTACAGGGAGAACTATGAAACACTGAAGAAGGAAATAGCAGAGGACATAAACAGATGGAAGAATATACCATGCTCGTGGGTCAGCAGAATCAACATTGTTAAAATGTCTATACTACCCAAAGTGACCTACAGAGTTAACGCAATCCCTATCAAAATACCATCATCATTTTTCACAGATATAGAAAAAATAAGGTAAACATTTTGAAAAATATCTATATTATAAAAACAGTTATTCATAAGTAAAGATTTTTAAATTTCTTCTTCTCAAACATAGCAACTCATCAAAGAAATATTTCTTGTAATTGTCATTATTTCTATTTAATTTATCTTATAACATGCACATACTAATCTTATAGTGAAAATGTCCATACTGGTAAAAACTGTATGACAGAATTAATATCAGCCAAATTTACTCTTCAAAGTAATTGTGTTTCCAACCTTGTCTCTGCAAAATTTCTCCTGCATTTAATATGCTTTTATCTCATCTATGCCTGGTGAAATCCTACATATATATGAAGATTCAGTCTGAATGCCTCCCCCATGAAGAATTGCTATTCTACTCTGCTAGAATTAGTCATTTTCTTTTTCCTATTTTTTCCACCTTGTAACAAAGGTTTCTGTTTGTTAGGTCACTGTTCTATCTCTTTTTTCCAGTTATATTTTCTTTTTTTACCAGTCTGTAGAGTGCTCTGAGGAAAAGAAAAATCTGTCTTGTGCATCATGATGTCCCTTGCATAATATTTCTTAAGTCCTTATGCTCACAGAGACACAGAGATTTACTTGAAGTATGCAAGTTCAGGGAGGGATTGTGGTGGATTTTATAAGGATGCATATGGAAATAAGTAGAAAAGGAATCTAGTGGCAAGAACAGAGATTCATATCACATAGATAGACTGAATCTGAGTCTGGGAGGCAGCAGTTGATTAAGGATAAAATTAATCCTAGATAGTAAGCACCCCGTTTGAATTTCTCACCTCTCTCCATTTAACTGTCCCATTTCAATAAGAGTAAAAGCCAAAGTTATTACAGTGTTTGACAAAGCCCTATCAAATCCATCCCTGGCTTCCTTCATTACCACTAATAATCTCTCTCTCTCTCTCTCTCTCCACATGTGTCCAACCACATTGGCTTCTTTATGATTTTTTATATGCTCTTCCCTTTGTCTGGAATGCTGTTCCCACAGATAAATCTGTAGACCTAATTCTTCCACTTCCTTGAATTTATTACTTAGATGTTACCTTCTCCATAAAATGTTTCTTGTTCATTTAATATTGTGCTCTATTTCCTGTACCCCTCATTTCACTTCTGCATATTTTATAGTCCTTATTGCTTATTGTGTTTTAAGATACTAAGTGTTTTATTGATTTATTTAGTTTACTCTGTTAGCTTCAGGAGCATGTAAACTCTATGTGTACAAAGATTTGTGTTACTTTTTAAATTAAACTTTCAATTTGAAATAATTGTCAATGTGCATACAGTTTAAGAAATAACATAGATAGATCATATGTACCTACTTGTTTCACCAATTTCCCCCAATGGTTACATCTTATAAAAGTAAAGTATAATATCCCCACTGGGACATTGACATTGGTACGGCCAAGATACAGAAAATTTTCATCGCCACAGTAGCTTTCATGTCAGTCTTTTATAGCCACATCCACTCTGGTCCACTCTCCACAGTGGTGATCTAACACCTCTTATATTATCCTGGACAGAGCTGCAGCCCATTCAACTAAGTGAAGTATCGCAAGAAGGGAAAAACAAGCACCACATGTACTCACCATCAAATTGGTATTACTTAATGAACACTTACATGCACATATAATAGTAACATTAATTGCATGTTGGTAGGTGGTGGTGGCAAGAGGGAATGGGTACATTCACACCTAATAGGTGCAGTGCACACTGTCTGGGGGATGGACATACTTGAAGCTCTGACTCAGGCGGGGCAAAGGCAATATATGTAACCTAAACATTTTTACCCCCATAATATGCTGAACTTTAAAAAAGAATTCTTTCAGGAATAAGATAACATTATCTAAACACTATAATTTTTATACACAATATTCTAATTTTAATTAAAAAACTTATCAGGGACAGCAAAAGACAGAACCAGATAACTAAAATTAAAGGAAAGAAAAGACAAAATAAATGGCCCATAGGTGATCCAGATATGAAGAGAATAGATAGTAACTTTAAGATAACTCTGGTAAACATGATCAAGAAAATGAAGAAAAGAGGTGGAAAGAAAGAGAATTTCACCAGATAATTGAAATCTATAAAAATGAATAAAATAAAAGTTTTAGAACATAAAAATAAAATCATTGAAATTAAGAACTTAATAGTTGTTTTTAATAGAAGAGTAAGCAAAATAGAAGAGTTGATTAATAAACTGGAAGAAAAGACATTCAGAAAAATTTAGACTCCAGGCCAGAGAACACTTGTGTAGACAATTCAGAGCAGAATGTAAGAGATATATGGGACACAATGAAAAAATCTAGCACATGTTAATTAAGTTCTAAAAAGAGAAGACAGGGAAAAAAAAGACAGAAGAAATATTGAAAGTCACTAAGAATTCTTCAAAGCTAAGGAAGATATGAAGATACAGATTTCAGAACCTCTATAATCCCTAAGTGGAATACGCATAAAGTAAACCTCACTGAGGCATATCAGGATAAACTATAAAACCAAAAACTCAAAGCAAAAGCAGCAGCCAGAAAAAAGAAATCCATTATTTTCAAAGTAAGAATAAGAATGGCAAACTAATTTTTTTAACAGCAATAATGAAAGTTCAAAATTAACAGAACAAGATGCTTAAAGAGCTTGGAGAAAACAACTAACAAACACAAAACGAATTTATTGCTAGCAGATCAACACTAGAAGAAATACTAAAATGATTCTTTGGAAAAAAGAAAAAGTGTTTTAGACAAAACCATCAATTATACAAAAGATTAAAAATCAGGAAAGTTGTTAAAATAATGATTTGTATTAGGTTCTAATTATTCAAGAATGTGTGATGCAATATCTAGCTTAACTCCTAGACAATAAAAAATAGAGGAATGCACACTCAACATGCTAATAGAGGGAGGAAAAAATAATGAAATATATTTTATTAAATCAAAAGAGGAAAAGATAGGAAACAAAATACATATATAGCAGATATACCAAATAAAAAAAAATAGCAAGATAATAGAGATTAGAGCTCAACATAGAACTCATTTTAAAAGTAGGTGGACAAAATACTTTAAGTGTAAGACAAATATGGTTACACTGGTTAAAAATCTAACAGCAATTATGCTCTAAAACATTGGCTATAAGGGATTAACAAAATTTCCCACTCAATAACACTCATTCATGTTATAAAATATAATGAAAATGATAATATAAATAAACCAGGAATAAAAAAGTACTTCATCCATCTGAATAGGATTATGTTATGAGAATTCTTCAGGAATCATTCTTCTTTATTTTTTTTTAATTTCAGCATATTATGGGGGTACAGATTTTAAGGTTTCAATAAATGCCATTTCCTCCACACACACAAGTCTGAGTTTCCAGCATGACCATCCCCCAGATGGTGCACATCTCATCTTAATGATCAATTATTGAAAGTAGTTCACTAGAGATAGGGAGTTAGAAAATGTTGTAATTGTCTTCATTTTACATTTCAGTGGTCAGCATGGTCAGAGCAATATGACAGGAAAAATAATTAAATTTATAATTGGAATGAAAGAAAATAAATTGACATTATTCAGAAAAGGCTAATGGTTTGTGCAGTAATCCAAAAGACTTCATGGATAAACTATTAGAGATAAATAAATTTAACATTATAATAAGATTAAAATTAGAAATGTATTTAGTATACCTGAAACAAAAAAATTAAAAATTATAATTGATATAATTTATACTGACATCAGTAAACGTCTTTAGCTAAGAATAAATCTAATAAATGATGAGCAAGACCTCTCTATTAAGAAATATAAAATACTATTGAGAGAAAGTAAAAAAGTACTACCTAATAGAGGGTTATAACATGTTCATTGCTTGGAAGATTCAACCTCTTTAATGTCACTACCTCCAAAATCATTCCACACACTCGTTGCATGCATAATTAAAATTATAGCATGTGTTCTTTGTATGTAAATGACAAATTGATTTCAAAAATCATATGAAAATTCAAAGGCAAGAATAATTATGAAAATCATAAAGAAGAATGAATGTAGAAGTATTACATATGGATTAGAGATATATAAAGCTATAGTTATAGTGTGGTAACGATGCAAAGCTAGAAGTGCTATCAAATAGAACATGATATTATTTATAATGAAACATCCAAAATACAGTCAATTTATGACAAAGATAGTACAAGGGTACAAAGGAGATAGCATAATATTTTCAATTAATGGTGCCCTGTCAATTTGATATGTAAATGGAAGTATACTGTAATGTGATATTTTACATATGTATATGCATATCTATATGTGTGTAGATAGATAGATAGATAGATATCTGCCTCACAGTCACACCACACACAAAAATCAATGTAAGATGGACTATAGATCTAAATATGAAATATAAATCTAAGGTTTCTTGAAGATGACATAGGCATGCTTCATGACATTGAGGAAGACAAAGATTTTTCAAACCGGATAAAAAGTACTTATGCAAAAGTGAAAAAATAATAAACAAAATGATGCAAATATATTTTTCTTAAAAAAGACACCATTACAAGAGTGAAAAAGAAAGCATAATATGGGGGAAGATGTTTTCAATTCATACATAGGACAAAAGATAGATAATACATGATCAACATACAGACAATATAGAAACACAGACAGACTCCTACAAATGAAAAAATATAAAGACAAGCCAAAAGGAACATGGGCAAAAACTTATCAGGCACTTCACAAAAGCAAATGCTGAGATAGCCAATAATAAGTGAAGTTTCTCAACACTTTCAATCAAAGAAATAAAAATATTTGTGCCTTTCCCCTCCAAAAGTAAAGCCAGTCAATAATAGAATTATATTAAAACTATGAATCCAGTTTCAAGTATCTGTGGAATCCTTCATCACAGAGCAATAAATTGCCCTTTGGAAAGCACTAAATGTTACTGAGTTTGTGCAGAAGCTAATTTAGATAACTAATTCTGCCACATCAATGTTAGAGATACACTTTCTTTGACACAGAGCAAAGACAGATAGATATTAGTCGGTACAATCTGTTTTATTACCCATCTTAACTGAATACTGTGTGCTACACGTAAGATGCAATAACATTAGAACAGATTTAGACATCTGAGAATCACTTTTTTATATTATTAAACAATCTGAAAACACTCGGAACATTTTAATAATCAAAACATTTTTAAAATATTAGCACAATAAAAATTGATCATATTGAAAAATATTAATGTGAGAATGTAATGGCTGCAAGGGACTGTTCTAAGAGCTTTCCATGTATTAATTTATTTGATACTTACAATCCCACTATGAGGCTGGCTAATTATATTTTATGTTTTACAAATAACAATGTTGAGGCAGAAAAGTTTACTAATCTGTCCAAGATCATTGAGCTTACAAGTGACGAACCAACTACACAGATTTTGGCAATACATTTCACATTAACTAGCTTTTACTATCTGAATTTTAGATTTATTTCTGTTTTATTACTCTGGATTTATTTTTTTCTTCTTATTTCATTTACAATCTGTTCCATTAATAAACTATGGATTTTGAGATTTAATAATTAAATGAACAGTGACTAGTACTTTAAAATTTGGATTACTGAAAAGGACATTAGAAATGATTTTGTGTAACTTTTTGTATTCTTTTGACATTTTATACTTTCACTAAAGTAATGCAAATTCCATAAACCTTAGAATAAAAATTCACAGGCCTTTTTGCTACATATACACCAAAGAGTGAACTCATTAAAGTATCTTTTACATTTCTACCTTTGCCAAATAAAAACTGTGTAAACCAGGTTTGTGTGGTCTTGGCATCTTTGAAACTCCAATGGGAATAAAATTTGCAGATCATTAACATTATACTTCTTCTTTCTGAAATCTCTCTAAATTGTTGTTTCTTGGTTCATGAAAAGTGACAATATTTATTTTACATTTTTACATAATATTTATAAAATACTATGATTTATAGTTACTTTTTCTATATATCCTTATTTTCCGAGGCAATTCTTTCTGAAGATTTTTATTACCTCAAATATATTTGACAGTCTTGTTCTTTATGATAAATAGAATGATGAAGGAAATGATAATTTTATTAACCAGAATTCTTTTTTTGTAAGTGACAGAGACTTAATTGATTTAGGCAAAGAAGAAATTTATTAACTTACAAAGTTAATGGAGTGATTAAGTAACCAAATCATAGGAAAAATACAGATGCAATTAGGCTTCAGTATCAATTAGACAAGAGTTTCAGACACCATAGGAATCTATGTCTTTGTCATTCATCTACATACATCTTTCATAACGTCTAATAATCTCTCATTCTGGTGGGCATCTTCCATGTGTTAAATGACACATACTTAACAACTCTCAGGCTTCATGCCTCATAGTATTTGCCACCTTGGAAAGGTCCCTGATTCAGTTTTAAAATATTCAGAAAACAACATGATTATTTTATCTGGGTCTGGTGCTCAGCTCTGGACATTGAACCCATGTAATGTGATCATATATTAAAACAGATGTGCTCATGGGAACCAGAGCACTGGAATAGTATAAGAAAGAGTGCCTAAAAGTGGGACCTGATCTTCCCAATATAAGAACAAGGACACTGGGCTAACAAATCAATGCATACCTGTTGTGATATTGACAGTCATGATGGTAATAATGGTGGTGGTGCAGCATCATTTAGTCCACGTTGCTATGATTGCTATTGAGAAAAATACACAGGGAGATTTGGAATGTTTCTTGTCTGAAAGGTCATTACAATCTAGTCAGGAGGCAAAATATATTAAAACATTACATAAAGTAAACACTTCATATTCTTTAGTGCAAGAAAATTGATATAAATAAATATTTTAATAGAATAAAATAATCATTGAGATATACCCAGAGAAGGTTAAAATATGAAGAAATTATTTTATATGAATTTTAAAGTTTGTTATTTTTAAAAATCCTATACCATGATTTCATTTTTATTAAGTATTGATTAATATTTTGTGAATAAATATTGTTAAATTATGCTAATATCCTATTCTCCATCAAACATCTACCTACCATCCTTCGAATCTGCTGGGACTCCCAAATCAATCAACTACCAGCCACTGTGATAGCGTCAAATAATAATTATATAGTTTCTATCATTCTTCTTACATTTACTAGTTGGGTTTCCACTAATACAAGAAGAACTTTTATATATATACACACATACACACAAACACACACACACAAATATTTAGTCTACTGGATTCCTATTTTATTTAATGGGCTCTAGTGTGATACTCTCATTATTTATTTGATGCTAAAACTATTCTAAATTTAGCCAATAAGAGCCCCTTGAAGCTGACTCCCATACATTTGATACCTTTCATACATTTCACTAATCTCTGAGCATTTCCTTATTTCTTATTCTTTGACCCAATATCTTGTACTTTTCTTGTCCCAGTCCTGAAATCAGCCATTTCTACAAGGCTGCCTGCTCTTTTTAGCAGAGGATGGCAGTTAGATACCAATATCCCAGGACTAGATGTGCTCAGTGCTTATACAGCCTCTTAGTAACTAGAGCTAAAAAATATGTACAAATAGATAGATTTGTAGATATGCACATATACAGTTTGATTCTTATTTTTCTTGAGTTCTGTATTTGTGAATTCACTTACTTGTTAAAATTTATTTGAAACCCCAAATTTATTTGAAATCTCAAAATAAATACTCATGGTGCTTTTGCTTTATACATAGACATACTCAAAGTGACAAAAAATTTGAGGCATTCCATGAGCACATTACCAGTTGAGTTAAAGAAAGGGGATTTTCTACCTTCTTGTTTTAATATTCACTCTATAAAGTGTCCTTTTGGCAATCTATTTCGTGCTGTTTTTCCTATCTTGCTTTTTCTTAGTGATTTTATTATTTAAAAGGACCCACAAGGGTAGTTCTGAAGTGTTGTCTAGTGTCTCTAAGCACAAGAAGCCTGTGATGTGTCTTACAGAGAAAATATGTGTTAAATAAACTCCATTTGGGCATGAGCTATAAATGCTGTTGAGCATAAACCAATAATATATATTAAATAAAATGTCTTTAAGCAGAAACACACATAAAACAAGGAAATGTAATTGGTACTAACTGATCACCACTAAGGTGCTCACATGGAAGTAATATTCATTGGGTGCTGGTCAGGTGGGAGGAAGGTGTAGGGGTGGGCAAACTCACAACTAATGGATGCAGTGCCCACTGTGTATGGGGGAAGGGCAAGCTTGTAGTCATGGCTTGGGTGAGGCAAAGGCATTATATGTAACCAAAATGTTTGTATACCGATAATATTCTGAAATTTAAAAAAATGTGTGCAAATTAAATTTAGCAAATATTGGTGGAAAAAAAGTAAAAGAAAAAATGGATTATTGATTTATTAGTCTAGTTTCAGTGTTTTTCTACTTACTTTAAAATGCAAAAACAGTTTAATACTATTTATCATTCCCCTTTGTCTTATATTTTACAATACATATTATAAATCCCATATTTCTCATCGTTTTTAATCTCCCCAAATTAATTCACATATGGCAACACATAATTACTCCTTCTGATAACCTTATGCTTTTCTGACAGTTCTGTACTTTCATCTAAGATTCCTTTCCTTTAGTATGTTAGTATTCATTTTAGAGAAAATCTGCTAGTTGTGAATTCTTTTAGCATGTAATTGTTTCCATCATTTTGGTTACATATGTGTCAAGCTCATTTTGGGCTTGACACAGCTATTTAGTAATTGGAAAATGCTTATGGGAAAGCTGTACTGTGTGAGATTCCAACTTCCTGCGCTTCCTTCTTTCAAAGACCATAAACTACATTGATCGCTTTCCAATGCCTGCCAACAATCATTGTCTTATATATATTTTAGTTGTTATAGCACTAAAGAAAATATAATATCCAAGATGAGTATTTTAATATGGCCATTTAAAATCTTTGTCTTATGTGGTTTGAAAAAATATGGCCTTCAGAGGAAAGGGATAAATACAAAAACACACACAATATACAGTGGTAAAGAAATACTTTGGCATATGACCTGGGGTTTGTAGTTTGTATATATTCAATCCACTTTCCAGTGACTTTTACATCTGCAGAATTACATAAGGAAGATTAATATTCAGAAGTATGACTCTAAGGTACTATAAATCTCCAACCATCATAATACAATTGAACAATATCCAATAGATTATACTTATTAAGCTATAAATGTATCTTTCTGTTACTGTATTGGAGAAGGTCTTAAAAGAAAATATATATTTTTTGAAATTAGCCACCTTTCTATTATTTTATTATTCATGTTCATGTCTGAACATGAATCACTTTCTTCTTCTCTAAAGCACAAGTGCATTGACCCAGGCTTACTCTCACTACTCAGGACTGTCACATCACCCCACAACACCTTGATGACAGAAACATAAAACATTTCTATTTTGAGGGGAAAAAGGAAGCTCAAATGATTTTATGCTCAAACATAAAACGTTTCTATTTTGAGGGGAAAAAGGAAGCTCAAAATAAAATATTACACATACTTAGTGGTGAATAAAATGGTAAAAAACATATATTTTTAAATTCCCATTATAGCCTCTCTAATATACCAAACTGCTTATGTGTAACAAATTGTGTGTGTGTGTGTGTAAGAGAGGCGGGGGGGAGAGAGAGAGAGAGGAGAGAGAGAGAGAGAGAGAGAGGAGAGAGAGAGAGAGAGAAAAGCACAAGAGAGATATCAAGGTGGAGAATAAGTAGGCATTGCAGTTAACTGGCTAACTCAGAAAATTACCTAAGCAGTAGTTCCTGAAAGAGTACCATTAAGCTGGGTTTATAAGAATACTTCTTTTGAATATATGGCCCCCAATCTAAGCTGGAGTTCCAGGATATTGCTGAATGCATCTCCTAGAAAGTTTCTACGTAGTCCTGAGCAAAGACTGCAATAATCAGTGGCTGAGGCTTGGTGTTTTTGTTTCTGTTTTTCTCCTTTATTTTTATATATATTTTTTTCAGTCCCAC
Source organism: Mirza zaza (assembly GCA_008750895.1). Taxonomy (NCBI): domain Eukaryota; kingdom Metazoa; phylum Chordata; class Mammalia; order Primates; family Cheirogaleidae; genus Mirza; species Mirza zaza. The sequence continues at coordinate 24,323 of VSMD01008951.1, read as the reverse complement.
ATGATCTGTATAATGAGGCTTGTTTTAATGAATGGTGTTTCTTCCTCAATTTTGAACTAGTTTTTTCATTATTCTTTGTGGTATTATAAACTTTTTTTTTTACCTGAATTAGAAGAATATCTTGAATAAATTTTTTGACTCATCTTCTTCTTCTTTTTTTTTTTTTTTCCTGGAACCATTAATGAGCTAGAAAAGAATCCAAGCGCAGGCTGTAGAAAGATATTCAAAATCCACATTTCCTGACTCCTTAGCTTTAAATTGGGAATGTTCAGCTTGGAAATTATTGGATATGTAATATACCAGTGTGCTTAATGAGGATATAGCAATGGGCCGAATTTAAATTTGTCTAAAGCTTGACTTACAGTCAAAAATATATTTTTGGATTGAATTTAAAGATCCTTTTAAAATATGCATGTCGTTTCCCCTTTCCACCACCTGAAATTATAGATTCTCTTTATAGCAGCAGAGTACAGTGCAAAACATGCCAGTCTGTGTGTGCACTATCACAAGCACATTTATTTTTCCATTCTGTGTTGATGAGTACACACATATCTCAGGGGGAAGGTTGCTGGATTTTTTGATGGTGGGGGGCTTGCAAAATGAAAGGATTTTATAAGTTTATAAGTTGACTTTGCAGCTGTGGCATGCCACCTTCCTTTAAAAATGAAAGAATGAGCTACTTTTCATTTCTCTGGAAGGAAAATGCCACCTGTCATAAAGTTATGTTCACATAACAGCCCCTGTTCATATTTTTTACAAGCAATTTCAGTGTAGGTTTTCTCTTTATAATGAAAGGTCTAAATTGATTGAAAAGGTTTTTTCTTTTTTTCTAACCAAAGTAACTAGTGGAATAGGAAAAAAAAGATTAATCATAAGAAACTAAAAAGAGTATTTTTAGAAAATAATTTACATTGAATAATCAAAATTTCACAGGAATAATAGATATTGGAATTTGTCTAATTGTCTCGTTTTACCCTTAATGAATTTGAGGCTTTTATCAGTTCAACATTGCACAGCTAAGTAGTGACAAAATTCAATGCTAAGACCCATTTCTCCTAACCTCATTGACATTGTGCTTTAAACATCAAATTTGTCCAAGAGGATCATATCCCAACCTCTTTTATTTTCATAAATAAAATTATTTTTTAATCTATAAAATAACTCTAAACATTTGCTACATTAATCAATTATATTATGCTTAATTTTGGTAGATTTTAAAGAATGTTTTCTAATAAACTAAAGCATTCAACAATTAAATTCTATACAAATAGATCAGAAGCTGCAAAAAGACAGAGTCATGCTTTCCTTTTAATGTATCATAGAATCAACATGTGCCAAAGTACCTAGGACATAGAAGATGCACATTAGATATATGTTAAATATTAATGAATTTAATAAATATATGTTATATTCTGATGAAAACTTAACTAAAACTTCACTTTTAGGAGCTTATACTTCATTCAGGAAGACAAACATTTAACAATCAAATATAACACAAAGTCCAAAAAAACTAATTTATAAACACACCATTTTTGTGAAAGTTGTAATAGTACTTAATCAAAGAAGGGGATTGTCAAAGGGTACCTCCCTGTAATCATAATTGTGAATGAACTATTATTTAATAGTTCAAGGTCTATATAATGGCATAACATGTTTTAAATTTTCTCAGTTATTTCAAAATTAATGTAAATGTTAAATTATCTGAAGCTATGACAAATTGTTGGAAAAGTTACCAGGGAGTATATAAAGTTTGTGCAATATCTCACAGTTTTGATTCACATGGAATCAATGAATAATTGATGAATAAATATGAATATCCAAGCAGCCTCTGGGACTCAAATGGAGGGATTCTTTCAGCATACCAAATGTGATCGGCAGGATAAATGACTAGAAAAAAGGCCAGTTAGATAGATTTTGGCTTAGATCTTTGGAATTCTAGATGTTAATATTTTGGTCAGATCTGAATGAGGTGTCTATATTGGTTTCATATTTCTTATATAATAGATTTGTCACTGAAGGATATGAATATCCATTATTTAAATCTGGTCATATACCACATCCTCTATGATCTACCACACTTTTTGAAGGGATCTTAGTAACTAGTTTAATCTACTCATTTTCCATCTAAATAGACTGAAGAAGAGATGAAGTAATTTACCAAAAGTGAATATAAAGCTAATACAAATAGGCAGCAGTAAAGCCAGGATGAACAACACTCAAATCTCCTCTATCTTAGATGAATATTATTTATTGAGATATAATCCACATACCATACAATTTATTCATTTAAGGGACACTATTCAATAGCTTTGTATATAAAGTTTTTGTATACTCACAGATGTGTGCAACCATATCCATATCAATTTTAGCACATTTTTATCACTCTAGAAAGAAACTTTATATCCAATAGTAGTGATCCCCTCACTTAACACTCAACTTTTGCCCCCAACCCTAGAGAATCATTCTAATCTGCTTCTTGTCTTATATTTTTCTTTTCTGAATATTTCATAGAAATGGAATCATAAAATATGTGGTGGTTTGTGACTGGCTTCTTTTACTTAATGTTTTCAAGTTTCAGCCGTGTTGTAACATGCGTCAGTACTTCATTGCATTTTACTGATGAATAACATTCCATTGTATGGATATACCACATTTCTGTTTGTTTTAGAGATGGTGTCTTGCTGTGTTGCCCAGGATAAAGTACAGTGACTATTCACAGGTGTGGTTACAGAGCCCTACAGCCTTGAACTCCTGGGCTCAAGTAATCCTCCAGCCTCAGCTTTCCCAGGAGCTGGAACTGCAGGGGTGTAGCAACATGCCCAGCCCAATATGCTAAGTTTTTAAATGAGTTGTCCAGTTGATGGACCTCTGGGTTGTTTACACTTTTTGGCTATTATAAATAATGCTGCTGTGAACATTCATGAACAAGTTTTTGTGTGGATATGTGTTTTCATTCTAATCGAGAATATACATTTAGAAGTGGAATTGCTGACTTATAAGGTAACTCTATGTTTAAACTTTTGTGGAATTGCTAGACTTTCCCTAAGCAATTGAATTATTTTATATACCCCCCTCAATAGTGTATGAGAGTTCCATTCTCCACATCCATATCCTCTCCAATGCACTTGTTCACTTATTATCATCTCTCTCTGTTTTTTTTTTTTTTTTTTAGAGACAAGGTCTCTTTATGCTGCCTGGGCTGACCTCAAACTCCTGGGCTCAAGGGAGCCTCCTGCTATGTAGCTGGAACTACAGGCCTGCACCACCATGCCAGGCTGCTATCCGTCTTTTCAATTATAGCCATTTTAGTGTGTGAACAGGGGTATCTCATTGTGATTTTGATTTATGTTTTTCTGATGGCTAATATTGTTGAATTGAGCATCTTTTCACATGCTTATTGACCTTTTGTATACCTTCTTTGAAGAAATATCTGTTCAGATCTTTTGCCCATTTTTAAATTTGATTATTTATCTTTTTTATTATTGAGTTATAAAAGTTACTTATATATTCTAAGTACAAGACTTAGAATAAATCAAATATATGATTCGCAGATATTTCCTCCTATTCTGTTGTGTTTTTCACTTTTGCAATAGTGTCTTTTTAAGTACAGGATGGCATTTTACTTTCACATGTTGCATTTCATACATGATCCATGTGTGAATAAAATATACCAAGGGAGTGAAATAGGCTGCATCCCTTCTTTGGAATTCAGAAATGAGAACTAAGAATTTCATGGTACTCGGGGCAGGACACAAAACTTAATAGTCATCATAGAACATGGATATAATGACCTTTGACATTAATTTAATATGATCCATTAAGGCAAAAGTATACAATAGTATTTCAAACCACAGAATTTATATGTGTGTGTGTGTATACATTGATGCACATATACACATACACACACACATGTGAGTTGATCATAGATGCACATAGTATTAATTCAGAATTAGCTGTCACAGACAGACAAGAAGACTAACAACACACAGGGTGCCCCAAGTATCTCTGCTAGAGATGCTTTCACTAGGCATCTTTAACAAGATCAACACAACTTTGTGAAGTCAAGAAAGCTGTTTAGTGAAAATAAGAGCCCACTCATCTGCTTGTTTTCTAGGCTTAAGTAATACCTCTTCTCCCCAGGCTCTGATTTACTTGAGTGCAGGGACTTCAGTATCCAATTTGAATGAGTGGAAATGAACCAGGAAGGGATGAGTGGAAGAAAGCCTTGACTAACTATCCTTTTAAGGTGCCTCAGTTCTCTCAGCTTCATTATTTTTTGAGGCATGCAGATCTAAATTTAACTACTAATGTAGTTAGTTTCCAGGCAATTGTCAGACACTATTATCTTGAACTAATTTCTTTCTAATATTGACTGGTACTGTGCTCAGAGAAATATTGAAAGAAGGTGGCATGAAGTATATGTGGTCCATTACTTTTTCCATATAATTTAAAAGCTATACTTTAATTCTTATCAATCTAGAGGAGGCTATCTAGATTACAATGTATCGGCACCCCATATAATATTTTTTTAACTGAATACTATTTTTGTTTGATGTATCACACTTATATTGAAGTATATTATAAGAAAGGCCTAATGTGTATGTATATATGTATGTGACTTGAAAAGACCTTTAAGCAGTGGTATGCTGGTGAATGCTTGACAGCTAGCTCTCTTGGGGACAAAAATCCCTTCTTTGTAGCATTTTACTGATTTGCATAGTGTAAATTCTTCCACAGTGGCTGATTTCAAGATACCGATGTGACATAGCTGGACTCAGAGTTGGGAAGAAACCCTCACAAATGTATTCCATTAGGTGATTTGAGCTAGAGCAAATCAGCTCCTGAATACCACTACCAGTAGGATAAGCACATTTCTCCATAACAAAGGTCTCTTTTATTTTGTGGGTACAGTAAATTACACACTGGATCAAATTTTAATTCTTATATTTATGCTACAAAGCTTAGGGACAAATTGAAAGCTAACTTAAAATAACATATGTAGGGTTTTTTATTATATGCTTTTTGTGGCCTCATTCCTAGGTCTATGTGATTTTAAATTAATCCTTGTTTTTATTTATTTATTTTTGCTCCCATTTTTAATTCATTCTGTCTTTTCAAATTTGTAAGCTATTTCAATTACTTTTTGGAATGAATTATAATAGATGTAAATAAAATAATGGATAATACTTGTATAAATCAGACACAGAGTAGAAATAAAAGATGAAGTATTAAAAAATACCTTGGCTGAAAGTGAAGAAAGGAGGTAGCATATCAACTCCACCTCTACCCAGGCATGAGCAATTTACTTCTCTCTCTGGTCCTCAGTGTATTATAATCCGGTATGTCAGGATGAGTTCTAATGTTATTCAAATTATACATAATTTTGTGATTCCAAAAGCTACTGGTTCTTTGTAAAACTAGAGGCTATTGATATTTAACAAAGTTTAAATAAACTATGTAGTTTCATTCCTATGTTCAAATGATTTTAATATTAAACTCAATTTTAGCTTTTGCAGATTGCTATTGGCTCACTGGTGTTGACAGAAAAACTTGTGGGTGCATATTGTTAGCTTTTTATAAAATGACATTTCATCTGTAGGCAGAGTAACAAATTTTGAATTTTATGCATGAAAAGATTGATAGCTGGCACAATTACTAATTTCTGCAGGCTTCCTGTTAGTGGTATATGATTTGGAAAAGACATTTGCATTTATACTCTAATAAAAGAAGGCTCTATCCTCTCCTTTAATTTTGGAAAGCAAAATACTTTAAGCAACTCTAATTTAATAGTACTAATACCCAGGGATATGTTAGCAATTCATATGAGCAGGTGGCAATGGCAGGGTAGAAAGTGTTCTGGGATTGTCAGAATTTAGGCTTGAATTCCAGCTATGCCTTGATAACCACTTGACCTTGGAGAAGGTACATAATGATCTAAGGCTTAACTTGATGTTGCAATATAGGCAAATCCATTTCCTTTCAGGACTGATTTGCAGAACAGAGGAAGTAATAGACTAAATTTCTTTAGCATGGTTCCAATTTGGCAGACGTAAACATTTTTAAAAATCCGCTCCTCACTGGTCTTTTCATATGTTCTTTAGTGCAAAATTTCTCAGTCATATTCAAAGGCTTAGTTTAAACCAAATGGCATGGGAATCTTTTCTTCCCAAATACCTTCAGGCAGCTATGCTCCTTCTTGACTTTTCTCATTGGAACAAATTTAGGTAAAATATCTAGTCATAGATATACTAAACCTGGGGGGAGGGGAAAGGCAAAGAATTGCAGGTCTTACTTCTAACAGGTGAGGGCCTACAAATATTCTAAATGAAAAAGACTGCTTAGTTCTGTTTTTTTCCTACTGCTTAACTACATAAAAATCACATTTCTAATAATCTCATATATCAAAACTATAGTCACCTATTCAAAATTTGGGAATAATTACCTTTATTCTGATTCCATATTGCAAGAGGACATAATACAGATGTTCTTGGAAGTTGGACTTAAAAAAAAGGAAAATCCTTTAAAATGTTTTTCTTGGTTGTATGTTCCAAAATAAAGCTTACTATGGAAGATACTGTTATCGCCTTATTTTTAAAATGTGTTGAAGAAGGAATGCATCCAATAGCCGACTTGCAGGAGTATCATTTAAATGCAATTGTAGATACCTAGAGCCAAGAAGGCAGAATAGAAGCAGCCCACACATACCACTTTCTGGGAGAGGATAAAAAACTGCAAGTGGATGCTCACCTATAGATGGCCCTCCTTGGAGAGAGCGTCCGAAATCATGGAGAACCAACAGGAGACACTCAGAATGATGGGGATGGGGAGATCCACTTGCCAAGATTGGAAGGTACCTTGGGGAGATGCTTTTATGTGGGGAAGTGATAAAGGACAGAGGCCCAGGGCCTCACACTCCCCGTGGGGACACTGTGACACAAGATGTGAGTGGCCCACTGCCACCACATGGGGTCCCGTGCTGATCAGGGAACTGCTTGGAGACCTTCTGGTAAGGTAGCATCAGAGAGCAGGCTCAGCAGGGACCCTATGGCCTCAGTTCCCCGGTTGCCCTAGCTCTCCATCTATACAAGGATGGGCTTCACTGCAGCTGCCCCAGTGTCATCCTATGCCTGGATGGGGAGGGAGCAGGGAGAGAAGATCCTCTCAAGTGACAACGACTGTGAGTTGCTGCCCCCACCAAAAAACTTGAACAGGGCTCAAGAGATCCTATGGTAGCAGCCTCGTCAGAACCCATATAAGGAGAGAGCCAACAGCCATACAGCAGCCCGGGCCCCCACAGCCCCTAATGTGCACATAAGGGAAGTAACATTCACCAGTTGGGCAGGTGGGAGGGGGGAGGAGGGGATGGGTAAATCCACACCTAACAGATGTGGCGTGCGCTGTCTGGGGGGCGGGCACACTTGTTGGGCGGTGCAAAGGCAATTTATGTAACCAAAGCGTTTGTACCCATGTAATACTCTGAAATTTAAAAACAAAAAAATGTAGGAGTAGAAATATTAACATTAGCTTTGCTCTTTGCCAACTGTTTGACCAAAGACATAGCTATTAATTTCTGAATTTCAGTTTTATACTTTGTTAAAAATAAATGAAATTTATGATACCAAGCTAAGCTTTAAATATTAATGAATAATAATAAAATAATGAACGTGAAACTGGCTAGCATTTCACTTGAGGTTTTAATTTTATCCTCTGTCTTTCCATTTCATACCTCCTCTTCCCTTTCTCATACCCCGTAGTGAAAATATCATGAGTGTTGGAGACAGAAAGACCTTGTTTTGTATCAATAGTTTGGATTGATACTTTAGATTGATAATTTGATCATTATCAAAATAATGTGACCTTTAGCACAATATTAAATTCTGTGAAATTTAGGCTTATCATAATCTATCAAATAAGGATGTAACTGTGCATTTGATTTTCCAAGATTAAGTGAAGATTTGATTATTGTTTGTTATTATTTATTACTATTATTTAGTTAATGTTCCAGGAATATATCACATATTTTTACTGTGGTAGGTTTCATTATTCATTATCATTTCTTTTTTATCTTTATCATTTGTATTTTCTTTTTCTTTTTTTTTACACAACCCCGCCACCCCCATTTCTATTTTCTATACATACTTTTTTATTATTTCTTTTTAATTACTTTGGGAAAATATAAAATAAATATTCTTCAGGATTCTACATAAGATATTGGTTTTGGTGTTCTTCTATATTTTTATGTAGGCTTTCTATTTTGGGCCACAGCAAAAATTAAATGGTGTCTAAATATGGCTTTCTGTTAGTAAATGAAAGCAACATAAAATGTGATGTATGACTCACTTGGCTGACACACTTTTTTACTTAATGAAATAAAAGAAAAAGACACCCTTCAGAGAAATTACATTGTTAGTTAGAGTGAAATGGAAAGATTTTTGACTTCCCAATTTATTTTTTTCCTTTCTTTTAATCCTTTCTTTAACTACCTGCAAGCTTTGAATACCACAAAATGTTTTATAAAAAGCAGTCAATATAGAATAACCATTTTATTTTAATATTGATGAACATGGATATTTTAAGACCTAATAAATCAGAAGAATTAGTCTTTAATTCAACAACTCATTCTGTTACGTTAGCCGTTTTTTATGCATCCATAAACCATAAATAATATTTGCCCTTGCTTATCCCTTTGGACTACAGGAATGATGAAATAACCTATATATAATTTTAGAATCCATAAATTGGTAAGGTGTTGCTAATAATACCTGAAGAAAATAATACTATCGAAGCAACTAACACATTAAAAGATAATAAATTATTATATGGTATAGATGACATAAATCTCTTGTTATTAAATAATGTATATAATCCAGCAGAGGTTTCTATGCTATTTTTTAATCCCAAAAGTAAAGTAAAATTTCCAGGAAAAATAGCAGGTGAGTTTTAGAATATTAAACACATTGTTGGAAGACGAAGTGTGAATTCTTGTTTAGAAATAAAATTTTTGGCAGTCTAATTTCAAAGGAAGCACATATACTTCCAGTGTCTACCAGTTGTGTAGTACTAAAATAAACCTATCCATATTTTTCAAAAATTTTCAATAACCATGCAGCTGTGAATCACACAAGCTAAATTAAATCAATATGTTGAAAGAAAAGGAGTTTGATGATGGCACTAATCAGTGAGTATTTAAGTGATGTAAGGACTGAGAAGCCAAAATAAAATGAGGGAGGAAAAAATAAATCATAGACAACAGACAGTTTGTAACTAGGGCAAGTCAGTGGCTCTAATGGACATACTCTATAAAACAGCATGAAAAGCAATGCTTAAAATATTGTGCCTACAATTGTCACTTCTTCTCTTACCCAGTGGATAATATACAACATTTATAATTTTATTATTTCAAACTAATCAGTTTTGGATATAATTCTGAAAAATTAATTTAAGGTCTTCATGAGATCTTAGTACTACATGTGATTAGGTGCTATAAAATGAATTTGATGTAGGTTGGTTTCAAGCATAATTTATTTTATATTTTCTAACTCTAGAGAAAATAGATGAGTCATACTTAAGAACAATTTCAACAATTAGCAAGTATCCAAGGCCTGGATGATGTTAGATCAATATAGTAGAAGATTGCTTTGATAAATAATAATTTCAATGAGGAAATACTAAAAATATTTCTTTAAACCATCAAATGCAGAATTATTATGGCACTGGAATGGATGGTTGTAACAAAAATTCTGCTCATGAAAAAATAAAAAAAATGTTTTGAGTCATATAGTCATTTGGGAATCTACATTCAAGTATTAAACATATATGATTTACATTTGAATTTCTCTTTCAATACCACATTTTATATAATCACATAGAGTATGCCTCAGTTTCCTTGTACATAAAATTAAGATAATAATGATAACTTCCTCACATTTTGGAAAGAATTCATATATTTACTTTTGCTCAAAATTATAGTCAAGGAAATGACGGCTGAGACTTGGAATTTTGGCTATATTATTGAACTCTTGTAAACTGATAAAGGATAAAATAAAAAGGAATGAGCAAATGAAAAAGTGTAAATAGGGTAAAGTAATATAATCTACAAGAGACTTTCTTTAGGACTTATATATTAGAATTTCGAGGAATGAATTTGGCCCAATGCTTTACTTATGGTGATATTTAGTTATAGTTTGTGCTCCATAATGAATCACACAATGAAAATTCAGCCACAAAAATTTCCTCCAGGAAACCAAGATTATTCTAAATAAAAAACACAGCACACTCTCAAAGGAAATAGTATTTGTAATGCCATTTATAATTATGAAAATGATAATTAATTGGAAAAAAAACTTTAATATTATAATTCCAAAGTTATATATGGATTTTGATTTTGATTATTAACTGTCATGCATTATATATTCAATTTAAATTAAAAAATTACAAATAGATTTCCAGCTAAATTAATTCATTCATTAATTAGGAAATTTTTATCTGTGAAGAAAACTATATTTCACATACAGTTTTAAGTATGAAGTATACTAGACCAAAAGCATATGTAATAATACATTTAATTAAAAAATATAGTATTGTCAATAATTTTAAGACTCCATTTTGCTACTTCTTAATTGCATTCCCCTTCTTCTTCCCTGTTGCTCTAGCATTAATGTTAACTGCATCTCTGATTTTTGCTTATCTTTTCCTTGCTTTTCATTAAAATTTTATCACATGTCTATGTCTGTAAAAGCAATATTTATTAAATTATATAAACACACTCATATACATAAATTTTTAGGTACTGTAATGCTGTATGTACTATAGGCATTCTTCTGCCACTTACTTTGTGCTCTTAATATTATGTTTGGGAATCTCATGCTTGTTTATGCCTCTAATTCTCATTTATCTACTATCAGAGTAATATCATATTTGCATGAATATATTAAAGTGCAAAGTCCAAACAGGCGGACTATTTTCAGTTTTTGTACCCTGCAATGATATTCTTAGAAATGCCTCCTGATACTCATTTACATGAGATTCTCTTGAGTACATTCCTAAGATTGAAAATACTTGATCTAAGTATGCATATCTTCCAAATTACCTGAGAAGATAGTTTCACACTGTATTCAGAAGTGCTTATACCCAAATACAGCCCTGATAGCCGTATGTAAGAATTCTCATTGCTGTATGTCCCCACCAAAACATGGTACTTTCCAGATATTCTACTTTTTGTTCAGTGTCAAACATTATTTAATTTGGTTTTAATTAGCATTTTTTCATATTACTAATGAATTTGGTTATATTTTCATGTATTTATTGACCACTTATATCTTCTCTTTCATGAAATGACTATATCTTTTATGTTTATATTATATTTATGTTTAGACTTTGTCTTGATTATTATGCTTTTTTCTTTTTTTTTCTATTGTGTATACATATATTCTTCTTCTTGTGTTATTTTTTTCTGCTGATTTGTTCTTCTTACAAAAGAACTTTTACTGAAAGATAGTTTTGTTTGGTATGAAAATATAGGTAGATAGTTCTATTTCCTAGCATTTTAAAAGGATTTCAATATATATTTCAATATATATTTCAATATATATTTCAAAATATATTTCAATATATTCTGGTTTTCTTTGTGATTTCTTTGTATAAGATCTGTCCTTTCTTGTTTGCTAAATTGAATATTTTCTCTTGGCCTTAGTGCTTGGCATTCTCACTGCAATGTGACTAGAAATTGACTTATTTTTCTTTTTATCATGAAAATTTGCTGAGGTATCTGAATTCAAGTCTTAAAGTCTTTCAGTTTTTCTAGACTATTCTCAGATATTATATCCTTAATCTATACCTTACTTTCCTATTTTGGAATTATGTTAGAGGAATATTAAATTTTCTCATCTGATTCTAAATATGTATTATATTCTCCTTGGTATTTTACATATCCTTATATCTTGACACTATTAACACATTGTAGGTATATCATTCAGTCATTTTCTGTCAGTCATAAAATCTGCTGTATTTCTCACCCATTGGTGTTTTAATTATTATTTTTTCAATTTCTAGAAGTTCCTTGGTCCACTTTTAAATCTTTCTAGATATTATTTTTTGATTGTTAAGATTTCTTTTAAATTTCAAAATATTAAAAGGGTACAAATGTTTTTGGTTATAAGGATTGTTTTTGTAATGCTTGCTATAAGTGTTCCCACCACTGAAATAGTGTTCATTGTACATTTTAGGTAGATTTTCACCTGTCCTGTCTTCCACCTCCCCACCGCTTGATTTCCACTGAGTTTTATTTCCTTCTGTGTGTATGTGTGCTCACTGGTTAATTCCAATTTAATAGTGAGTACATGTGGTGTTTGTCTCTGCATTCTTTATATACTTCACTTAGGATAATGGTCTCCAGTTCCATCCAAATTTTTGCAAAAGGTATCAATACATCCTTTTTATGGCTTAATAGTACTCCATGGTGTACATATAAGACATTTTGTTAATCCACGCATGCATGAATTGATGGATACTGGGTTGATTCCACATCTTTGCAATTATGAATTATGCTGCAATAAACATTCAAGGGCAGTGTCTTTTTGATAGACTTTTTTTTCCTTTGGGTAGATACCCAGTAGTGGGATTGCTGGATTGAATGATGGTTCTACTTTTAGTTCTTTGAGGTATCTCCATACTGTTTCCCATAGAGGTTGTACTAATTTGCAGTGCCTCCAATAGTATATAAGTGTTCCTTTCTGCATCCACACCAGCATCTATGATTTTGGGGCTTTTTTAATAAAAGCCATTCTAGCAGGGGTAAGATGATATATCATTGCGGCTTTAATTTACATTTCCCTGATAATTAGTGATGTTGAGCATCTTTTCATATGTTTATTGGCCATTTGTCTATCTTCTTTTGAAAAGCTTCCACTCATGTCTTTTGCCATGTTTTTTTTTTTTTTCTTGTTGACTTGTTTGAGTTCTTTATAAATTCTGAATATTAGCCCTTTATAAGATGTATAATTTGTGTATATTTTCTTCCATTCTTCAGGTTGTCTATTTGCTCTGTTCATTATTTCCTTAGCTATGCAGAAGCCTTTTAATTTAATCAAATCACATTTATTTATTTTTGTTGTTGCTGTGATCGCTATTGGTGTCTTGGTCATAATTCTTTGTGTAGGCCGATATCTATAAAAGATTTCTTTACATTTTCTTCTAGAATTATTATGATTTTATGCCTTACATTTAGATCTTTTATCCATCTTGAATTACTTTTTGTGAGTGGCGAGAATATATACCCTGTTTCATTCTTCTGCGTGTGGCTATCCAATTTTCCAGCACCATTTATTGAATAGGGATTCTTTTCCCCAGTGTATATTGTTGTCTGCTTTGTCAAAGATCAGTGGCTACATGTGAGTAGTTTTGGGGTTCTCTATTATGTTCCATTCATCTATGTCTCTATTTTTGTTCCAGTATCTCTTTTGGTTACTATAGCCTTGTAGTATAATTTGAAGTATGATAACATGATTCCTCCAGATTTCTTCTTTTTGCTTAAGATTGCTTTGGCTATTCTGGTTCCAATCAAAGCATAGAATTAATTTTTCTAGATCTGTTAAATATGAGTTTGGTATTTTAATGGGGATTACACTGAATCTGTAAATCACTTTGGGTAGTACAAACATTTTAACAATGCTTATTCTAGTGATCCATGAGCATGATATGTTTTTCCATTTGTTCTTGTCATCTGTGATTTCTTTCCTCAGGATTTCATAGTTCTAATTATAGAGATCTTTCACCTCCTTGGTTAAGTATAAACCAAATTAAACAGCCTATCAAAAAAATAAAGCACTATGACCAAGTGGGCTTCATCCCAGGGATGCAGGAATGCTTCAACATACATAAAACAATAAATGTGATTCACCACGTAAATAGAGGCAAAAACAAAGACCATATGATCATCTCAATAGATGTAGAAAAAGCATTTGACAAAAACTGGCACCCTTTCATGACAAAAACACTCAACACACTAGGCATTCAAGGAACATACCTCAAAATTATAAAAGCCATGTATGACAAATCCACAGCCAACATCATACTGAATGGGGAAAAGTTGAAAGCATTCCCCTAAGAACTGGAACAAGACAATGGTGACCCCTGTCACCACTTCTATTCAACATAGTGCTGGAAATCCTAGCCAGAGCAGTCAGGCAAGAGAAAGAAAGAAATTGTATCTAAATCAGGAAAGAGAAAGTCAAACTATTGTTTTTCATTGACTATATGATTTTATGTACAGAAAAACCCATAGACTCCACCAAGAGACTCTGGAATTGATAAATAAATTCAGCAAAGTCTCAGGTTACAAAATCAATGGACACAAATCAGTAGCATTTCTATGTTCCAATTAGGAGTAGAGAACCTGCAGCCTCCTGATTTCAAGATTCTTTTTTTCTAACCACCAGAGGAGGCAAGAAAACTTCATCTTTCTCTGCTACACCCCTCTTAATAAAAGGATTTGTTTGAAAGAATTTGGATCCAGTCAAAAGGCCACACATAAGGACCTACACAGCCAAGTTTTTCCTTAAGGCCACAGTTTCTTCACCTACAAAGAAAATAAAATATCTTTCTAGCTATTTTTGATAGCCTTTTTAAATAAACAAGTGCTTTGTTTCAAGTTCATTATTTGTTTTCCAATAATTTCATTCATAATAATTTATATTTTACCTTTTAAATTCTTTCCAAAATCCTCGAGAGTATTTTTTCTATATTCATTTATATTGACTTATTCCTTTGTATGCTTTTTAATTCTTAATTTTAAGTTCATTTGCCTAAGCATTAGCTTGAGGATTTTTATTCAAAAAGGTTTTCATCCAGCCCGGCCTTGCTCTTACCTGTCTACTATAGAACATTTATTTTAATTTCATTCTTAGCTAGAAGACCTAACCACATGGATACTACAAATTCAAACTCTAAACCCAAGTGAAGCAGGTTTTCATCACAAAATCTCAGGAGAGATTGTTTTAACCCATGCCTTAGAACTAAAACACAGATAACTGTTTTCCTTTGGGGTCTGTTTGTTCACAGTTATGTTTTAATTACTTTACTTGCAATTTTTCTCTGAGGAAGTAGTCCTTCATTGATCAATTTCTAAATTATTTGTAAGAGATGAAATTCCTCTTTCTTATGCCAATTTAAAAGGTTTTATTTTGGCCTAAGATTGTTTCAACTCATTACTTATTTGTTTGTTACAATTTTTTCTTAATATGTGAAGAGCTTAGCAAGATATTTAAAATTACATTTGTTGTAATTTATCCACAATCTAGATGTTTTAAATCATGATATACCATCCATAACACTTATGAAAGCAGAAGTGAATTAAGTAACATTGCCATTGTTTGAGATTTTGGTGCTGAATTAAAATTAAAATTTGACATCCTTTCTAGTCTAAGGACTTTTTTAAAAAAGCAATTATTAATATAAGTGATGAAGTCTTCTCTTTAAAACCAATTTTTATATGAAAATGACATTATTCATCTCATCTAAAATTGAAGTAAATAAGACTTTCTGTTTCTATCCTGCAACCATTCAGAGGTACACCACTGACATTTAGTCGAAAACATTTAGTCATTTGTTTTACAGGGAGATATCAGGCTAATCCATAAAATTGAAATGAATGTGAAAAGTAAGGCAAAAACATGTTTTAGATAAAAGATTGAGAGAGAATTATTTTCTTTCAAACATTCCCATTAATTGGGGCTTAAGTGAGGCTCTGTGAAGGGCAAACATTTTCTGATGTAGGGTAGGCAGAAAGAAAAATAAGAATTTTTATTTTATGTGTAACTGACTAAACATTTGATTAAAGGTGGAGATTAGAAACTACAGCTGGGTAAAATTTTAAAAACCGAATTTTAGATATCTTCTGAAATAAATTCCAGTTTTAATTTAAATAGAAATGAATTCAAGTTAAAGGAAAATAATCAGCTACTATTTTAAGCTTCTTCATTTTTTTATTTTGTTCTGCTGACTTAGAACTAGGAATAAACTTAGCAGATTTAAATTTATGCGATACCATTCACAAACACATCCAAAGTGCATATTACACTTTTTAAATATAAAATGTTATCTCCCTAATTCTCTTATCAATATTTTCTAAGACAAAGAAATTCTTCATACTACATATAATTTATAGCTGTTTTTCCTTGTCATGGTGATAAATGTAAAAGACAATTTTCATTAATATTAATGTTTCCATTTTTTCTCTGAAATAGCCTTTGATGAGGGATCACTCTAAAAAGCTGTTCATATTGAATAATAGATTAACGTGTACTTTAGGGTCTAATTGATTATTGAGAAAACAGAGTTGAATTTTCCTCATTTTATAAATGAGGTATTGACAACTAGAGCCCATGCTTAGTACAATTGATTTCAGGGGCAAAACCTCAGGAAAATGTCATAGGTTAGTAGCCTTGCCTGCCAGTAGTGATACATTTCACAACTATTTGTGCGGAGAGTTTGAGGTTTACTCATAAGTATTTTCTGCTGCATGATCTTTTGCTCATTTCCAGTTGTAACACTAGGCTATTAAACTATAATATATAATTTTGATTATTTTCAGAGCTACTAACATGGACCTTTATGGAAGTTAGAGACATGGTGGTGAATATTACTAACAAGACCCCAATATCCATAGATTTTATGTAGACTATGTATACACTTATTGGTTCCTATTAGCTTAGATTTTAGAGATGCTTCGTTGTACACTTGAATTTATAAAACCCTGAAGGCAGTCAGGTAAGTGGGTTTAGTTATTTTCAAATTAAAAAAAAAATCATTTCAAGATTTTATTTTTCTTTTTTCTTCAAAGACTTGCCTTTTCACAGTCTAAGTAGATTTTATTATTGTTTTATTTCAGTATATTACAGGGTTACAAATGTTTGGGTTAAATATATTGCCTTTGTCCCACCTGAGTCAGAGCTTCAAGCGTGTCCATCCACAACATAGTACAATAATGCACACCGAACCCATTAGGTGTGAATATACCCAACCCTCCTCCACTCTCCCATGTGCACAACACCCAATGAATGTTACTACTATATGTGCACATAAGTGTTGATCAGTTAATACCAATTTGATAGTGAGTACATGTGGTGCTTGTTTGTCCATTCTTGTGATACTTCACTTATTAGAATGGGCTCCAGCTCTATCCAAGATAATACAAGAGGTGCTAGATTACCATTGATTTTTGTGGATGAGTAGTACTCCAGGGTATACATATACCACATTTCATTAATCCACTTGTGTATTGATGGGCACTTGGGTTGTTTCCACATCTTTGCAATTGTGAATTGTGCTGCTATAAACATTCTAGTGCAGATATCTTTTTTATAGAATGTCTTTTTTTCCTTTGGGTAGATGCCCAGGAATGGAATTGCTGGATCAAATGGTAATTCTATTTGCAGCTCTTTGAGGGATCTCCATATTACTTTCCTCAGAGGTTGTACTAGTTTGTAGTCCCACCAGCAGTGTATGAGTGTTCTTATCTCTCTGCATTCGTGCCATCATTGTTGTTTTGAGACTTTTTGATACAGACCATTCTCACTGGAGTTAAGTGATATCTCATTGTGGTTTTGATTTGCATTTCCTTGATGATTAGAGATGTTGAACATTTTTTCATATGTGTGTTAGCCATTAGTCTGTCTTCTTTTGAAAAGTTTCTGTTCATGTCCTTTGCCCACTTTTTGACGGGATTGTTTGATTTTTTTTCTTGCTGATTTTCCTGAATTCTATATAAATTCTAGTTATATAGAACTAGATGTGTATCATGGGAATATTTTCTCCCATTCTGTTGGTTGTCTGCTCTCATGATAGTTTCCTTGGCTGTGCAATAACTCTAAAAAACAGTTTTACAGAAACTGTATGATGCAAACTCCAAGATATTATTAAGAAAATCTTAAAAATAAAATGTAATGAATCAAAATATTAATCATTAAGAAAATTTCATGACTATGTATTTTAAAGACATAATTTCTTTATATTAATCTACAGATTCAATGCAAATTAAATCAAAATCTGAACAAATTTGCACTATTAGTGTGTGTGTAAACTGGTTGCTTAAAATTATTTTGGGAAAATGAGAAAAAGCTGAATATAGTCATGAAAATCTTGAACAGCAAAGCTAGAGAACTTTCATTTTTTTGTTTGTTTGTTTGTTTTTTGTTTTTTTGAGTCTTGCTCTGTTGCCTGGGGGAGAGTGCTGTGGCATCAGCCTAGCTCACAGCAACCTCTGACCTGGGCTCAAGTGATCCTCCGGCCTCGGTATCCCAGAGTGCTAGGATTACAGGCATGAGCCACTATACCTGGCCAACAACTTTCACTTTTAGAGATCAAGAAAAATAACTAAAGTAATTAAGACAATAGCATATGAAGTAGACTAATGGAATGGAAGAATGCAGACCCACCCATACAGGGTAATTTGATTTGTGACAAATGTCATATCACAGTATGGTGAGGAAAATGACAGTCTTATAAATAAATGCACTGGAACAACTAGATACCCATATAGATACAAATTAATCTTGCTCCCTACCACAGACCATTGGCAAAAATTGATTCTACATTAACATCAGATCTTTCTTTTGTTTTGTTTTGTGTTTTTGTTTCATTTTGTTTTTGCTATTGAATTTTCTTTTTATTTATTTATTTATTGATTTTAGTGTATTATGGGGGTACAAGTGTTAAGGTTACTTATATTGCCTATGCCCCCCTCCCCCCTCGAGTAAGATTTTCAAGCATGTCCATCCCCCAAACTATACAACCACAACTTCAGATCTTAATGTGAAATGTAACTACATAAAACTGTAGAAAAAAATAAAACATATTTATATTATTGAGGTATGCATAGATGTCTTAAGCAGAACACTAAATCACTAAGTATAAAAGCAAAAATCAATAAATTAATAAATCCATTAAAATTAAGAACTTATGTTGACCAAAAAATAAAAAAAGGAAGAAACTAACAAGAGTGGAGGAAACTATCTGCTGAACTTATACCTGACAAAGGCTTCATATCTAGAATATATAAACATCTACAAATCAATAGCAAAAATATGAACAGTGAAATAGAAAAAATAGACAAAAACTTTAAATTGACAAAGTCACCAGAGTAATAAACATATGAAATTTGTTTAGGGAATTGATTTTCATTAGGGAAACTCAAGTCAAAAACCACAATTTTTATTACTACATACCAACCAAGATAGCTACCATAACAAAGATAATAACAAATATCAGCAAGGATATAGCATTCTCAGATATTAATGAAGAGTGAACTGTTAACCACTTTTAAAATTTTTTAATAGTATTCAATATAGATAGATTAGGCATACTCAGTGCCTCAACCACCCTTCTCCTGTGTTTATCCAAATATGAATATGTACATATGCTCATTAATAGACATGTACAAGGATGTTTATAGCAGCATTATGCATAACAGTCAATGTTTGAAAATACTAAAATAAATGAAAAATATCACCACTTATAAAAAATAGATAAAATTCAAAAATACAATTTTGAATGAAAGAATGCAGGCACAAATAATTGTCATTAAGAGGTCAAATACATCTCTACAGTGAGACTTCAGAATAGTTATTACCTTTGTTAGGGAAGTAGTCTTTTTGGATATTGGCAATGTTCTATTTGTTATATCAGTGCTTACTCAATCCATTTCAGTTTGTGAAAATCAGGCTGTATACTTTTTATTTGTATGCTTTGGTCTGTATATTATGGTTCAATTGAACATTTAAACAGTACAATTAAAAAACAGCAAAAGTTGGCTTTGACCTATTTTGTCACACACATTTGACCAAGAAAAAGAGTATTTCTACCTTAAAAAGTGATTGTATTAAGGACATTATGTTAATAAATATTAATGATTCATTCTTAGTATAAAAATTCAAACATGACACATAAGTTGTTATGTATGTATCAATATATATTCTAAAATTGAGTAAGAACTTTATATTTGATAATAAGGCTTGTTTGTCCTGTATGTGTACATGGAATGGTTTATAATATCTTCATTCATTTTCCCAGATGAAAGACAATGCTATGTTCAATTGTCTTATACATAGGCATGCATTTGTAAGACTTTAGTGAAATGCAGCCTTTTATAATTACTAGTACCCTGAAATCATTTTCTAGGACAGAATGAACTATTTTCAAGTAGACCTACACAGATCACTCAGCTCTTGCACCTAGTTATGATTTTAAATAGTTCTTTTCAGTATAGATGATACATTGTCCAATTCTTTCTTTTTACAATCTAGTTTTTTGAAAAAATAATTTTGTACACACTGGCAGTGCACATTCTTTGATCTGTACGAATATAAAAAAGAATTATTTTAATAGCACAAAAGTAAGAGCAAGACGATTACGTCAGTTGCTCTGTTCTCCAGTTTACATTTTCAGAGTACTCTCAACATTGTCATTGTGCAGAGAAATTATATTCCTTTCACTCTAATTGCCATCGAAGTGAAATGTTAGGGCATTATTCAGAAAACATGAAGTAGTATTTGAAGGTTTTTAGCATGGGTAAATGACATGATTAGAACCGGAGAAAGCTAGCCTGGCAGTAAATTGTAGGCTGGATTAAAGAAAAAAGTGACTGAAAGATGGAAGACCAGATAAGATATAATTAGTAAAACATAAGCAAGAAGTAAATATAACTCCAACTAGGCTGCTGTCAGTAAAAATAGAAATCAGAAAGTAAAAATGAAAAATAATGATGCAATATAGTCAGCAAATATGAAAACTGATTGGATGTTCAGAATTAGGCAGAAGGATACATTTGAGATTTTGTGCCTGGATAACACTGTAAGGGCCTTCAGTATACAATCCTATACCATGTGTGGATTTGGGGTCTACTGGAAAATTTCCATTTTTTATTAGCTCACATAGTTGACTATGCAATACTTCAGCCCTGTTAAATGTCTAATATTTGATTGTATGTCCCAAGACATCTGAGGAACTTCAACCCAGAACCTAAATCAGGGTAGGCATGAGAAAGGGGCCAGAGAGTTTTCTACTAAAGCAATGCTGAAGGAGGGGAGAGAGAGGAGAAGAAGGAAGGAGGAGGAGGAGGAAGAGAAAGAGAAGGGGTTCGAGAAAGAGGTGGAGGAGGAGAGGAGGAAGAAGAGTAGAGAAAGTTGAAGTTGGGAAAGTTTGCATGGAGTGGGAAGTGTCAATGAAGCAGGTGTCATCACCTATACAGCTCTTTATCATAAAAAAAAGGGAACATTGACTGTGTTGATCTATAGCCCTCTTCTAGTCCTCTGGGAACTTAGTGGAGATATACTAAGTACAGAAGGAGTGCTTGCTGGAGGCTGTGTTGAATGAATAAGGACATTACACCTCTCCCCCAAATCCTCTCTTTTTCTTCTTTAACAAACCAGGATTTCTGGCTCCAGTAACATGATATAAATTTTTTACATTAATTTTGACATCCGATGTTGAAAGGCATAAAACTTTGTGATTCAGAGAATGGATCTCATGCGATTTAAAATCAGAATGTGTGCTTCTGATAAGTAAAATGTTAACCCAGGTACCAGCCCAAATTACATTGTTAATTGAGCACTTGAATTGAAGAATATTTTATTATGGATAAAATCAAAGCTCATTCCTGTAAAAATGCAATTTCAGTAAAATCATGACCTTGGGGAAGTGAAGCCAGAGTCCCAGGAATTTGGGCAAATTATATCCACTCTGCGCCAAATATTATTATTAAGAAGGCCATGAAATCCATGGCAGTAATTTCATCAAATGTGGGTTTTATGTAAAGATGTGGACAAAGGCTGTGCTCCAAATGGTCTACAGAGAGGTGATCCATTTCAGTATACAATACAATGTGTAGTCACTGCACCTGCTAGAGAACATAAATCAATTTCTTTGAATTACAAGACTGTTATGGTATAGGCAGTTCCAAGTTGTCCTGTAGCCATTCATTGCAAAGCAAATATTTCCTGTTTGCATGATAGTTTACTTAGTTTCTAGTGTCAGATTCCTGACAGGAAGATTTATAAACATGTACTGTTTGGCTTCCACATGCAAATCCAACAACTTCCTTATTAGCTTGTGGTTTGGAACTTCAAAGTGATAAGCTTTATGCGAGAAAAAACTGTGACCTGTTTGTACTAAGCTTGCTACTTTATAGATAGTCTAAATATTGGAAAAGATTGGATGTAATAAAAGTTTACAATTCTGTTCAACAGAAGACATTATAAACTGGAAACTAAGAGAAAATATGAGTGTGTGTATGTATGTATATGTCCAATAAAGTTTTAGCATGTAGAACATAAAAAGCTCCTAGAAAATAAATACAATGTAAAACAGTCTAGTAGAAAAATAGGCCAAATACATGACAAAAGAAAGGGGAAGAGGGAGATGAAAAGAAATTGGTTAACAGGTGAAAAACATTACAGGTGAGATAAAAGGCATAAGTTCTAGTATTCAATAGTATGGTAGGGAAATTATAGTTAATCATAATTTATTTTATATTTCAAAATGGCTAGAAGAAAGGAAATTGTGTTGTTCTTAACACAAAGAAAAGATAAATGTTTGAGGTGATAGACATCCCAATTACCCTGATTTGATCTTACACATTATATACATGTATCAAAATGTACCCTAAATATATGTACAACTATGATATATCAATAAAAAATAAAAAATAAATATAGTCCAAACACATGACAAAAGAAGAGACAAGTAATGTCAATTAGCATATGAAAATCTGCTAAATATCAGTGTTAATTTGAGATACACAGATTTTTAAAAAATCAGAAGCAATTTTATACACTCCATGTTTTCAAAATAAGGAGTTAAATAATGCAATCATGATCTCGTGTATTTCTTGTGAGAATATAAGTTGGTTGCAACCATTTTTGGAAACAATCTGGCACAATCCCATAAAGCTAAATATTGGCATACCCCTCTATCTAGTAATTTCATTCATACACCTATACCCAAACTCTTGCCGGTGTGCATCTTATACATGAACATATTCCTACCAATAGTTTGTATTAGCAAAAAAAAAAAAAACAAACAATTTAAATTCATAAATTGTGGCATATTAACACAATAAAAAATTAATGAGCTGCACAGAGAAACATGAATAGATCTTGGAAGCACAATATTAAGTGAAAGCAGTCAAGTCCCACAAGACTACATACAATATATTATTTTTTATTGACTACTTTAACAGGAAAAACTAAACAACTTATTGTTTTAAAACATACGTACACATAGATGGACTTCAAAATGGAATTAAAATATAAAAATAAAGATTATAAACTTTATTTCTTAACATAAGCTCCATCAAGTTCAAGACACTTTCGTAAGCAATGATATCAGCCATTTAGTCCATCCCTAAAGAACTGAGGGTCCTGGAACTTCAACCATGTCAATAAAGTCTTTTTTACATTATAAACTAAGGAAAAATGGGTGTCATTGAAAGATTTTTTTAAGATTATGCAACAAAAAGAAGTGAGACAGAGCCAAATCAGAACTACAAGGTGGATGCCTAATGGTTTCCCATCAAAATTCTCAGAAAATTTCCCTTATTTAATGAGAGGATTAAGCAGGAGCACTGTTGTGGTGCAGAAGTTATCTCTAGTGAATCTTTCCTGGGCATTTTTAAGTTTTCACCAACTTTCTCAAAACACTCTCATAATAAGTAAATACTGTCATTCTTTGCCCCCCCTCCCCAGAAAGTCAATAAAATGCCTTGAGCACCCCAGAAACTGTTGCCATGACTTGCTCTTGACTGGTCCTTTGTTTAGACTGGACTGCTTCCACCTTTTGGTAGCCATTGCTTTGATTGTGCTTTTTCTCCAGAATTATACTGGTAAAGCCATGTTTCATCTCCTGTTACAATTCTTTGAAGAAATGCTTCAGGATCTTCAGCCCACTTGTTTAAAATGTTTATTAAAATCTCTGCTTCTGTCTGCAGCTGAACTGGGTGCAAAGGTTTTGACACCCATCGAGTGGCAAATTTGCTCAACTTTAAGTTTTCAGTCAGAATTGTGAAAGCTAAACCAATTGATATGTCTATGGTGTTGGCTGTTACTTCTGCTGTTAATGGTTGATCCTCTTCAATTAGTGCATGAACAAGATGAATTTTTTTTTTCTTGCAAATTGATGTGGATGGTCTGCCACTGCAGGCTTCAAATTCAACGTTGTCTTATCCTTTCTTAAAAATTAACTGTCCATTTATAAACTGTTAATTTCTTTGGGTCATTGTCCCCATAAACATTTTCATAAAGCACCAGTGATCTCACCATTCTTCCACCCAAGCT
>VSMD01008949.1:0-35012 GCA_008750895.1 Mirza zaza | reverse complement strand
GAGGATAATTGGCCAATGGTTCCTCCTGCTGTGCTTTAAAATCCAAGTTCACTCTGAGGTCACATTTCCCAAGGCTTCTCCTAGCCAATGACTGGGCATAGCAGTGATGCTAAGGCAGGCTCATTCCTGGAAGATGCAGGACTACTGAGACAGCCAACTTTGTCTCCAGGGTTAGACTCCTACTTCCACTGAAGACCTCTCCAAATATTCCTTAGAACTATATCACACAGTTTCCACCTAACCTACCTTCCTTCTCTCTTTTCTTCCCTCCTTTCTATCCTCTCTCCTATCTTACTTCCCTCAGTGTCAAACCTATAGGGTAATATGATGGCTTTCCAAGTTTGTCCTGGCTTTTTCTCCATTTTCTCTCAAAGGTTTTGCCACTAATAAATTTGTTGCATTTTTACAATCCCATCTTGGTGTTTGCTTTATAGAGGACTTGAACTAATGCCTCTGTTCCCTAGCTGGGTCATTTTTTCCAGGGTTTGTTCCACTCTATTCAGATTCCCAACCCTTACTCATGAGACCTTGTGGAGAAACCAGCATGCTCCTCAGAATCTTCCACATCTTACAAAACTGGGACATATAACTTTGTATACCTCACTAACTGTTTACGTTCACATGACCTTACTGAATGTTTTTTGAAACAAATTTAAAATGGGGAAAAAAGTTTAATAGACCCCAGAGCACACTACCTTTCTTTTCTCTAATCACCTACAAAATGATTCTCCTGAATCACAACCTCAGGCCACTAAATTCTGAAATATTGCTAAACCACCTTCCAAACCCAATCCTCAGATAGCTTCTTTCCTTTGGATTCCTCTTATTTTTTTTTTTGCCAGAAGACTTCCTTTATTTTCTTCAATTTTACCGTAGATGGGGAGCCCAAGCTACCCCTTGACCAGGTGTGGCAACACTGCAAAGTATATCCCCATTTCAATCGGCTTACACCAAAGGTTCAAAAGAAAGAAGGAGAAGTAGGGAGACATGGGGTTTATATTTCTACACCTTTCAAAGTGAAGTCATTTTCTTGTTAAAGAGTTTTCTTATTTTAATAGGCTTTAACTTTCTCTTCTTTGGGTGTATTGTGAGGCAGTCACAAGGAGTTTCATGCCTAAGAGGAAAGAAAGGTGCTAAAAGGCCCTGTGTTTGGAAATTTGTATTGTCCCAAATTACTTTTTGTCATTTAATCATAAAATAAGCCAAAAATGTTTGACAAGTTCCATGTTGCCCCAGTATTTATGGATACATTTCAGATAAACCAAAAATCTACATGAAAAAAAAAAATCTCAGTCAACTACATTTCAATTAGACCCACAGTGGTCACCTCCTTCACACACACACACATACACACACACACACACACACACACACACTCAAGCTTACTCAGAATGGAAGGGATATCCTGACACCAGAGTTTCTGATGACAACTTCAGTAAGTATACAAGGATTCCCCCCTCCCTCACCCCTGGGAAGTCCAGGCATTTATTTTGACTGTCATTCCTTCATTTTATTTGCAAAGTCCAATGGAGCAAAGAGACCTGGCATTGCAGTCTATCATTTATGAACAGATTTGATTTAAAAGTTTTCTGGGTCACATAAGCTCCCTCAGGTTCCTACTTCTCTCTGATATTAACCATCTGAGTTACAGGGAAAGGCATCAGCAAGCTGTTTTTTTCTTTCTTTCTTTCCTTTTTTTTTTTTGTCAAAAAGTATACCAAAGTAGGTCACTCATTAAAACCTCTTCAATTGACAAGTGATGTGAAAGTGGCACTGGACCTAAGAAACTGCTGAAGAGAATTTCACTGATTCACATGTATGAGGAATACGTATTTGAATATTCCATTGAGCTCTATATTTTCAGTTTAGTCTGTAAACATAGCCATCATCTTGACTTGTTCCTTCTCTTTATTCCCATATTTGTAAATTAAATCTCTTTCATTAATGCCTTTTATAGCTACTCAAACAAGATTTTATGGTAGGCACCACAGGCTATTGTAAGCAGAAAGTAGCCATGTAAGACAGAGACATAATTTTGAGTTCTAAGGCTATTTCTATCATTTAGATTTTGCTCTAAGAAAATAGCCAGTGGAATTTTTGAGAGTGGTTTTCTCTTTGTTTTTAGCATGAGAATTATAATTTCAAATTTACCATGTTATCAGAACATTAAAGAGAGGGTCTGGATGATCATCAGAAGCTGCCCAGGACTTTTGAGAAACATGAATTCCAAGAAACTACAATACAAAAATAAACAGTGGAAGGTAACATTATTGACTAAAAAGGAATAATGAGAAAGGAAGCAGAGTACAGAGGAAAGAGGAAGTATGTGCATAACATTATTACTTAGAATAGAAAACAGATAATATCTAAGGAACGAAAGACTAAATGGATTATTTGACATTATAAAGAAAGGTAATATAAACCTTCCTAAATAACACAAAAACTGTGGAAATCTACATATCAAATTACAAAGCAGCAACTTCCATAAAAAAAAAAAAAACTCTACTAGAAATGCAATTAAATTGAGATAGAAACCACATAAAGTACAAGATTTTACATAATCTTTTTCAGTCCATGATGGATCTAGTAAACAAAAAGCAAGTGAGGAATATAAAATTCCTGAGTAACATAATTAGAACATTTGAGGATAAAACTATAAATATAGATATATATATATACACACACATACAAAAATGTATTTTATAAAGTTTACAAGATGTATATATAAAATTAATTTATGCAAATGTATATGTAGTTGTATGTGTATACTTTTAATTTCCTATGGAGAAATTGATTATAAAATAAGCTATAAAAATCCTTTAATATATTTTAAAATGAGACATTAATTTTAAAAACTTTACTAAAATAAATGCAGCAAATAATATCAAATCTGAAAACTGAATAGTTCCAATAGCCCTTATATCTGGGGGAGAAGGGTGTATATGTTTTAGAGTAGCCTTTTAACATCTCAAGTCATAGGAGAAATATAATCCAAATACACAAAGTTTCTGAAAAAAGTGATTACAAAACAATTACCTACAAGGACCATTTAAATATAATAAAAATAAGGATCATAGGAAAATGCATACCTTCAAATATTTGTATCAGTACATAACAATGCATAAAAATTAACTAAGCAAACAATTCAAAATAAATCACATTAAGTACAGCAAGTCAGACAAAAATGACAAAATGATCACACTTATATATTCAATCTGAAATAGTCAAATGTATAAAAGCAAAGAGTAGAATTGTGCCCACCAGGGGTTCAGGGAAGAGGGCAATGTGGGAGGTGATGGGTAGAAAATGAAAGTTAGGCAAGATAGGTAAGTTCTGGAGAACTGCTATACAACATAGTGCCTATAGCTCACAGTACTACATTGTATATTTAAATTTTTCTAGTAGGCTAGATCTTATGGTAAATGTTATTACCAAAATAATTTTTAGTAAAGGAGGCAGCAGAAAACTTTCAGACGCAATGAATGCATTTACGGCCTTGATAGTGGTAACATTTCCACAGGTATACGCTTACCACCAGCGTCATCAAGATGTATACATTAACTATGTACAGTTTTTATATGGTGATCATAGCTCCCTAGGATAATCTGGGAAACATAAACACCGTGCATTTTATGATATTAAGAAAATATTTTTTTCCGAGTGTAACAAGAGCATCATAGTTATGTTTTTTTCAAAAAAGGTTCTTTTAGAGATACAAGCTGAAATGTTTATAGAGGAAATGATATATGTCCTAGGATTTGCCTTCAAAAGAATTAAAGCATAGGAAGTGGAGGATACAGAGAGGAAACAAAAGGGTAACGATGATAATTCCTGGAGCTTAATGAGTGGAACATAGTATTTGTTATATTTTTCTATTTTTGCATATGTTTGAAATTCTCCATTATAAAAAGTTTTTTAAAAGAAAAATAAAACATAGAAAAAATTAGTATAAAACATGAATAAATGAGTTCAAAAATAGAAAATAAATATATCTAGTAAATAATCTCAAAATAATAATGAATCTAGTAGATAAAAAGGATACAGAGAGTATATCATATCCTCAATACCACTTTCCTCTCAGAGTTTCTAAATCTGATGGTCAATGCTGCCATTGCAGAGTGAAAAATCTTCCAAGTCAACCAAAAGAGTAAAGAAATAATAACTACTTTCCCTTTTATTGCATTAGCCTAATGTTACCTAGAGTATCCTTGCAATGCTTCTGGTAAACATATCTTTGCTTTATTTTTTAAACAGCATCAATGGCGCTGTTGTCTCCTATTGTCCACATGTAAATAGTAGATCAAAGTCTTTGGACTTTACAAGTATTTAGGTTGGTGCAAAAGTAATTGTGGTTTTGAACCATGAATTTTAAATCATAACTAGGTTCAAATACATCTTTATTAATCAAAATAAAAGCCATTACAATCAACACATTTTTTTACCCAATGAGAAGTTTAAGTATTCTGAGAGAATAGCATTGGACTACATGACAAGTGTATAATATATGTGTAAAATAATTGAAAGAATGAGATCTTAAATTATAATTTAATCTTTCAACCAGGTATGGTATGTTTACTTCACTTTTAATTTCCCTCACTCATGGCATTTTATTTACATATCTTCTAACAATGGTTTTACTCTTAATTTTATTATAGTTTTTTCCTCGTCTAATTTTCTTCAAGAAATTCAAAGCTTTTTGAAATTAGGAAATATTTCATTTATTTATTTATTCATTTACAAATGCATTCAACAAATACTTATTAAAGAATTTCTATATGCAAGACACAAAACATATGAAGATTGCAAAAATTATCAGAACTACCTAACCTCATTGATCTAGTTGAATGGGTGAGTTAATTTTCCCAAAGAGAGAAGTTTGACTGTAAGATATTTTCTTAATCTGAAATACTAATGAGAGATATACCATAAATTGAAACATTTAATCAATGTTCACAAGAGACTAGAAAGAATTAATATTTAAACAGATGAAAACAAGTCAGAGATATAACTCATTTTCAGTTTTCACCTCTTTATGGAAATTGCCCTGATGCAATGTTTTCTTGAGTAGCTCAAAAGGGTAATTTCTCATCTAATGTGCCATATCTGCATATTAAAATATTAATATCCACATTTTTATCTTACTCATTTGATTATGGCATTTTTTCTTAAGGATTCACTCATGGACAGCAGCCCTGAGTGGTAGGTAAATGTAATTCAACTATATAAAATATGAAAATAAATTCTAAAAAGAAATGCCAAATAATGTAAAAGTAATAATCTGTGGCACATCATGAATCCCCTTTTATTTGATTAAAGTGTTTCTGAGGTCAGTCACACCTGTGTTTTTACTTTTATTTAAATCATAACATCTTCTATTATATTATGGCATTTGTTGCTAAATGAAGCCAGTTGCGGTGATATGCACAATTTATTCATTAAATCTCTAGTAGTGGAATTAAATAAAGGGTTTTATTATCAATCTTTTTAACTTCAATATAGAATTTAGTAGAAATCAATATTAGAGAATGCATAATTGCTAATTCTTCTTAAAACAATAGACTCATTCATTAAGACAGCCTCCCCCCAAGAGTTAGCTCTTTAATCATTGACATCGTCTAATTATTTAACAAGTAGCAAACCATAGCCCACTCTGATGCTTTGGGCAATTATCTGATGGGATACTAACATAGTACTGAACTTGATTAATTTGGATGTGCATAAAAAGTGTCTTAACAACAAATTGATTACAGGAAAGATGGCTACACAAAGAGAAAGATGATAACAACATGCTGATGCTTGGCAAAAATTCTGATAACTAGCAAGCTGTTTCAACGGGATCAGAATGGGAACTCTACCAAAAGAGTACTCATTAAAAGATAACATGCAATTTTAAGTCTCTTGATTTAAAAGGTACTGCAATATGGCTAAAACTGTACACAGTACTGTATATGCATTATCTATGAAAGATGAGACTTTTCATTTTTCCATTAGTAAGCAGTATTTCTGAGCATAAAAATAAGCTCTTTAAAAAGTACAAAAGGCAGTAGGCTGAATTATTCTGAGGAGTTTAATAAACATAGTTTCTTTGGTTTTGAATTTTTGTAGTCTCAGATATTGACATTTTAGGAAAAATGTATCGAAAGACTACAATGTTAACTAAATGTAAATCTCTATTTCCCTTAATTATTGAGTTTAACAATCAGTGATTGTTTAACAATTGACCAAATGTAATGGAAAGCTAATGTCGAGATCCAGAGTTTCACTGTGTATTAAACAATTATTTATATAGAAGGCTTTCTCATTTTGCCTGTTCCTCCCAAGAGAAGAAGCCTAAAACTCATTGCTCACTTTAGCACTTACCTAGAATAGACAGCTTTCTGCTATTGCTTGGCCAAATGATAATTGAACATGTGTGTGTATGTGCACACATGTGTGTGGGTATGTGTGTGTAATACACATCCATATATAAAGACATAAATATTTGTGTATACTTGTAGATATTTACATATTTTTAATTTTCCCCATAGAAATAAACTGTTGAGAGAGAAAACTGAGAAGATTTTGCATAGATGAAAAGAATCAATAATTCGACTGGAATGTTTATTAAACCTAAGTTTAATACCTGTAGCATTTCCATGGGGGAAAATAAACAATGTCATCACTAGTGAATCTTATACTTCTTAGTACTTATCTATCTTCATGAACCATACATCACATTCAAAGTGCTCAGTGAATCCTACTTTCACTTATCTCTTTACCAATGCCAATCCCCATACTTAAATGCCATTTTATTTTTTCATAACCCACTGGTTACTAAGAATAAAACTGCTGCTATGTTAGATATTTGTTTGACAACAAGATAGTAAAATATAAAGTTTGGCTCACTTGGGCATTCTAAACAACCATGAGTTTTCTTATGGTTTAGTTCTGTAAAATTATCACTTCTAATTTTTCTGCTACTTCTTAAGAAATCTGCCTTTCTTAGGCATAGGGCATTGCACAAAATCACACATATGTAAAGACCATAAACTAAAAAGCAAAATTGCTGAGAACCAGCAGTGCACATTGAACAGATGGGCTATGAAGCATATATAAAAATGTTGGGGTGAAAACAGATTTGTGACTCTTCAATTGTTCTCTTCGTGGGTCAATTTTCTTATATAAATAGTATTAATAGTGGAAAAATATGAAAAAAAATAATTCTGAAATAACACTGAAAGTGCCTTAAAAATAATAGAATGGCAAAAGTCTTATATAATTATTTAAAGCAATATGTCTCACTTTGCTTATGGATACAAGAGAAAAATCTAGAGTCTTATATATGTCTATTTGATCTATTCAACAAGCATTTACAGTGTCTATATTATATACCACACCTGTAGAATACTTACCGCAGTTCATTTTTGCTAGGTAAAGTAGAGGGCAACAAAATGTACAGTGGTTAAAATTACAAGATTGGAGTCAATATACCAAAGTTTGATCTTTACTTTATTACTTATTAGCTGTGTGACCCTAGGAACACTTCTATCCCTAACATTTGATTGTCTAAATTTAAATTATCTAAAACAGATAATAATAGAATCTACTCATTCATATAGGAAGAACTCAATAAATATTTTCTTTTATTCTAAGTATTAAATATAATTAGTGTTCATATATTTATTTTCCTATACACAGGCAAATAATAAATAACAGCTATAGAGGCAGCTCTATTCTTTTTGGATTTTATTGTGTGAAGGAAGAAAATATAAAGTTGGCACAAAACTGTCATAAGAACATGATTCAGATGTTTAAGATGATAGAGGAAAGGGAGAGAAGGAAAGCAGAGAGGTGGCCAAGAGAATGTGAAATGACCACTTATTTGAAGAGATTTGCAGACTGAGAAAAAAAGGCTGTATGTCATGTCCTAAAAGTTCTTTCAAATGGAATATAATAAATTGGACATAGGATGATTGGAAATGCCTATAAAAATTTAAAAATTCATAAATACTAATGATAAATGCTAATAGTATATTTGGGCAGGAAGTTTCATGTATATAACCAGTCTTTCCAAGAATACTTTCTTTTTTGAAAACCATCAGATCAATCTAATACTATATCCTGTATATGTCTTGAATCTGTCCTGTTCTTTCCATTCCTTTGACATTATCATACCCAGGTCCTCATCAGTTCTCAGCTAAACTGCACAATTATTCTCCTGAATGATATCTGGCCTACAGTTCTGTCCAACTCCAACCCATCTTCAACAAATAAAACCATATTATCTATAGAATCACTGCCCCCCCCCCCCAAGTAATCAGAATAGGTTTATCTTTTAAATACTTAGTTACTTGGTCCATAATTTCATTGCAGCAACTTGACACCACAGAGAAAATATCAAAGAGATCACTATGCCAAATCAAGTTTGCCATTTACCTGTTTAGCTAAGGCCTTTACAAGTTAGCAATTGCCATCCCCTACCTCTTATAACCTTATCCCATTCAATATCTAAAAACATGAACCTTAACCCCAGTCCTTGGTATGTTGGCCATGAGCTACTTTACACAGGGCAGAGCACTTTAACCAAGAGAGTAGACCAATGTACAGGTAAGTGCTTAAGAACAAGTTCTTTGGAGCGCAGAGGGTCAAGCATGGGGACAGGAACTAATTTGTAATAGTTGCTAATTTCCATACTGTAAATGATTTCACCATAGCTGATATCAAGCTAAAAATCTGACCTCATTGAACATGGAGTTGAGAAAAGATGCAAATAGTCAACTTTTACTACTCTGTTCTGTCTCTGGGACTACCTCTCACGTAATAAGCATGGAAACTTCTACCTGGAAATGCCATTCCAGTGAGAGACGACCCTCTGATATCAATTCCAGATTATACCTGAGCTTTCTGTATGCCTTTAAATGATTTCTTGGATTTGTAGCCTTCAGTTTAGGTATTACCACGCTTTCTCAAGGCCTTTGCTCTTACCTCTATGGCCTCCCAGCAGGCATAATACAGAAGTATAGGACTCACTCTGTCCACACCTGCGGCCATTGGAGAATGTGTGATATCCACCAAATCCTCATTCTAGTAGAGTTTTATATATTTATGGCATCATCAATACTGGAAACATTTCTTTTGAAAAATTAATTGGCTGTGGTAACAGAAAAGTAAAGCAAAGTAAAATGAATAAGTATTCTTCCTAGATTGCAGAAATTGTCTAGTATTAGAATTTTAGGCTGTTTTTATCAATTTTCTAATCTGTCAAGATGGTGCTGAGAAAATGAGACCATGTGGCTCATTTTCAAGAATAAAATCACCAGAATGGAACTTCTCAAATATTGATGTACTGTGCATTCAGTAGTCACATCTTTCCCAAACACTTTGTTGATATCATGAGCTGTCTGTGCAGCATTGTTTCCATGACAGACCTCATATTCAAAAATATCATGAATTTTTTACTTATTCATGGTTTCACAAAAATTCTTCTAAAAAATTTGAAAGCTAATCACAAGCCAAAAATGTGCATTTGAAAGACTGAGGATGTACCTTCATAATAAACATGAAACAATAAGTGTTAAAGTGAAATGTCAGAAATATCAACTGTCAAACATAGTACCTAAGGAAATTGAACATTTCATACTTAATAACCTAACATCATGCTCTTGGATTGGCAGACTCAACATTGATAAAATGTCTGTACTATCCATAGTGATTTACAGGTTCAATGCAATCTCCATTACAATACTAATGTCATTTTTCACGGATCTAGAAAAAATAATTCTATGCTTCATATGGAACCAGAAATGACCCCATATGCCCAAAGCAATCTTAAGCAAAAAGAACAAATTGGGAGGCATTCAAGACTTCAAGCTATACTAGAAGGCCCGGTAACTCAAACAGTATGGGACTGGCACAAAAAGAAAGATGTAGACCAATCAATCAGATATAATGAATCCAGATATAAAACCATCCTCATATTGCCCTCTATTCTTTGACAAAGTAGACAATAATATAAACTAGAGAAAAGAGTCGCTATTCAATAAATGGTGCCTGTCACATCTGCGGTGCCAAAATAAATAAATGGTGCCTGGAAAATTGGATTGCCCATGTAGAAGACTGAAACAGGATCCACACTTCTCACTACTCACAAAAATTAATTCACAATGGATAATAAATTTAAACCTAACACACAAAACCATAGAATTCTAGAAGAAAATTTCAGATAAACACTTATAGATATAAGTCTAGGCCAAGATTTATGAAGAAGACCCCAAAAGCAATCACAGCAGCAATAAAAATTAATAAATGGGACCTGATTAAATTAAAACGCTTCTACACAGCCAAGAAAACCATCAATAAAGTGAATAGACAAACTAGAGAATGGGAGAAAATATTTGCATGCTATACATCTGAAAAAGGGGTAATAACCAGAATCTATAAAGAACCCAAGTAAATCAGCAAGAATAAATCACACAACCTCATATAAAAGTGGGCAAAAGACAGGAACAGAATATTTTCAAAAGAAGACAGACTAATGGCCAATAAACATTTGAGAAATGTTCAATGTCTCTATTCATTAGGGAAATGCAAATCAAAACAGCGAGTATCACCAAATTCCAGTGAAAATGGTGTTTATTAGAAAGTCCCCAAACAGACACTGGCATGGATGTGGAGAGAAAGGAACATTTATACACTGTTGGTGGGACTGCAAACTAGTACAACCTCTATGGAAAATAGTATGGAGAGACCTCAAGGAACTAAAAGTAGACCTACCATTTGATCCAGCAATCCCTCTATTGGGTATTTCCCCAAAGGAAAAAAGTCATTTTATCAAAAAGACACTTGTACTCGAATATTTATGGCAGCACAATTGCAAAGATGTGGAAGCAACCCAAGTGCCCATCAATACATAAATGGATTAATAAAATGTGGTATATGTATACCATGGAGTACTACTCAGCCATAAAAATGTGGTGAATCTTTTGTAACAACCTGGGTAGAACTCGAGACCATTCTTCTAAATGAAGTATTACAAAAATGGAAAAACAAACACCACATGTACTCACTATTAAAGTAGAACTAATCAATCAACACACATGTGCACTTATAAAAGTAAAACTCAAAAGAAATCAAGCAGATGGAAGAAGACTAAGAAAGGATGGGTGAATTCACACCTAATGGGTACAATGCATGCTATCTTGGTGATGGACACATTTATAACTTTGACTCAAATATACAAAAGCAATTCAAGTAACCTAAATGTTTGGATTCCCATAATATTCTGAAATTAAAAAAAAAGAAAGTTAAATTGGATCTCATTACTATTTTACCCCATACATAAAAATCAATTCAAAATGGATTAGAAGCTTAAATATAAGCCTAGAACTGTAAAAAGTGTTCAACGAAAATGCAAAGGAAAGCTTTTTTACATTAGTCTTGGCAAGAATTTCATGGATTTGACATCAAAAGCACAGACACAAATCCAAAAATAGGTAAGTATGACTACTTCAAACTAACTACCTCTACACAATAAAAGAAATAATCAGAAACAACAGAGTGAAATGGTAACTTACAGAATGAGAGAAAACTCTTGAAACCATTTGTCTGATAAAATGCTAATATCCTGAATATGTAAGTGTCTCGTACAACTCAATAACAACAACAACAAGAGTTTTGAAAGAGCATTTTAATTGGATAGGCAAAGGACTCGAATAAACATTTTTGTAAAATAGGAATATAAATGGCCATGAGATCCATGAGAGGGTGCTCAGTATCACTAATCATCAGGAAAATACAGATCAAAACCTCAATGAGTTACACCTCACACCTATTAGAATGGCTATTATAACAAAAAACAAAAGATAACAAATGTTGATGAGTGTGGAAAACTTGTAACCTTTTTACACTATTGGTATCGATGTAGAATATTGCAGCCACTATGAAAAACAGTAAGAGTTTCCTTAAAAAAATTAAAAATAGAACAAGCTTATGATCCAGTAATCCCACCTTTTTATGTAAATCCAAAAGAATAAGAATTGAAATCAGGATCTCAAAGAGATATCTGCACCCCCATATTCACTGCAGCATTATTCACAATAGCCAAGATACATAAATAACCCAAAAGCACATCGATGGATTAATGGACAAAGAAAAAATGGTACACACACACACACAGAGGAATATATCTCAACTTTAAAAAAGAAAAGAAGGAAATGCTGCAATATGTGATAACATGGATGAACCTGGAGGACATTATGTTAAGTGAAATAATGCAGTGACAGAAGGATAAATAGTGCATGATTCCACTTGTAAGAGGTATCTAAAACAGTCCAACTCATAGAGACGGATAATAGGATGGTGGTTGCCAAAAGCGCAGGAAGGAAGAAATGAGGAATTGTTGCTCAGCAGACACAAGTTTCAGTTATGCAAGATGAATATGTTCTACAGATCTGCTCTACATTATAACATGTACAGTTAACAATATGGTATTGAGTATTTTAAAATACATTAAGAGGGTTGATCCCATGTTAAACATTTTTTACCAAACACACACACACAAGAACAAAGGAAATTTCAAGAGGTGATAGAGATGTTTAGTACCTTGATTGAGGGATGGTATCACAGGAATATGCATATGTTCAAACTCATCAATATGTTTGCATTAAATATATGTAAGTTTTTTGTATATCATTTATACCTTAATAAAACAAAAAAAAAAATTTAAAAAGAATGTCTTATTAGAAAGGATGAACTCTCACATAAGGTTCATTTTTTAAAAGCCTGTTCAGGATAATTGCCTTGTAATGCTATTAATTTATGTTTTCAACAAACAATGGAAGCACCTGCTATATCCCAAGTGAAATCTTAGGAAGGTTTCATATACATAGTTTAAATTCTTCAGAATTTAAAATACAGGGATATACTGGGCTGTGGTATTGTTATTGTAATAAAGTTATATAAGATGAGGAAAAAAGAAATATATATTGATTACAGCTATGAATTTCAATTTCATAAATAGCTGTTTCTTACAAAATTGTTATGAAGCACAAAGGAGATGCTACCTATGAAAGTTCTTATGTGATTCTAACAAGGTATTATTTTGTACCATTTTACATTAAATCTTTCATATAGCAGGTGCTCAGTAAATGCTTGTAGAATCTATCAGTAAGAGAAAAGGTTTAAAAAAGTATTTTAGAAAAATACAATATACCATCCTCCGTCACTGAGGTAGCACAAAAAATCATCTCCAGAGCACAGAGATAAAATAACCTCGAATAGGCAATAGTACAGCTTTTCCGTTAGGGAAGGACCAGGCCAGGAATTCTGTTGATTGTGAGCAGATTTAAAGATAACAAGGAGAACCAAGAAAGAAAGTTATGCAAGCAGGTTTGGGATTTTTCTCCCCTGCATACCAGTTTGAGATGGTATCTTGGTCCTGAGAGGTCACATGTAGAGAACCAAGTGGAGAAGAACTGAGACCCTCAGACAAGAGCCAGCATCAACTGTCAGACATGTGAACCAAGACATGTGGCCAGGCCCTCTTAATCCAGATCATGACAGTGGAGGAGGTCACGGCCAAGCAAGTGTCACTGTCTGACAGTCAAGCAGTTCCACGACTCCATGATCAAGTTCTCACTGTCTCA
This sequence comes from Mirza zaza, assembly GCA_008750895.1. Classification (NCBI taxonomy): domain Eukaryota; kingdom Metazoa; phylum Chordata; class Mammalia; order Primates; family Cheirogaleidae; genus Mirza; species Mirza zaza. The sequence goes on along the minus strand of VSMD01008949.1, from coordinate 21,390 downwards.
CCAGGTCCTGTGTTACCAGCACAAGCCATGTTGCACCACCAAGAGACCTAACACCTTCTTCTGGGTACAAGGGCCTGTCACCCTGGGTCTGCTCAAATAAACTCTTCCAGAATGCCAAAACAAATACAAAAGCAACAACCACCGAAAAAAGAGTCTACAAGAAAAATTTTATTTTTAAATTCTTCTGGAAAAATCTGGGTGAGAAAACACAGGTAGATTCTTTTACTTGGTAATAAATTTCCTCCTGAGGAAATTATACCACTTGGAGGGAAAGAGGCTCATGCTAGTGGGGGAAGTAGACTTTATGGCAGGTAATTGCAGGTGGCCTGACAGTTCCTGCTGATCTGACATCTTCTCAAAAGCTAGATTTACATAATGAAGGGACAAGAACCAGTGTTGCTTCTAATTCGATAGCAGCTTTTTGCAATTCTATTCCAATTCAATTGTGGCACAAGACATATTTAATTATAATAGTGCTGAGATGACTGACATCAGTAGCTCTAGATTTAACACAAATGTCCTCATTATTTATTGGCAGGGAAGACAACAAAAATGTTACTTCTTGATAACTTTACATTATGGATTTAATGGAGAACTATACACATATCTTAATGTTTAAAATATAACAAAAATAATAGCTCTACAAATGAAGTGAAATCCTCAATGTACAGTGAAAATATCAGGAAGTCAATTTCAGGATTGAAATTTGATATTAAAGGCAAAAGACATATCACAACTTTTTTTGAGACACACTTTACCAGGAAGAGATATTTGCGGGCTCTCTCTTTTACAAGTTTCTATGGAGATATAGCACTGGTCTATATAACACACCACCATTATTTAATTCCCAAGTCCAAACCTGCCACATATGGGCCTGCCTTCTAATTTAGGAAGGCTTAAAGCATCCAAATGGAGTCCTCTTTGTTTTCTGCATGTCAGCCCATCACCATCCCTATATTTATCTTCTCATAACCCTTTTGACTCTTCTCTTACCTTCAAAGTATAATTCCTGTTCCAGTGCTCTGGACCGCATTGCCCACATGTTCCAGACTCTCACTTCCTCTTCTTTTCTGGCATTTTCCATGCCTCTCCTTTCACTGCTCCTCCCTTGCAACATCCAAGTACTCATAGTTCTTTTATATACATGAACAAATTACCAAATTATGTTTTCCCTTTTTTTGGTTCTCCTGCAGTTTTTGGAATATATAATCCCAACTGTCCCTTTCTATTTGTTCTGCCTGATTCTGTTCCTTTTGTGAATGTGCCCAAGCATCTCACCCTTATATGAATATTCAATTTTGTTGCTTCAGGCATTATATTTAGGTGGATTCCTACCGAATTTAGACCTTCAGCCTTGGGTTTTTTATCTTTATTTCAGTTCCATATTGGCAAGATCTGCTTATGACAAAAATATCTGATTAAAGCAGCCTGCGTTAGATCTGTTTCATCACTGCTCACTTCAACCAGGTGCTCCTATCATCATGCATCTGGATACTCCCATTAAATCATACTTGGGATTGAGTTTCTGCTTTTTTTAAAAAAAAGCATAATTTAACAAATTTCCCTTAGGATGAGGGGGTAAAATTAAAAAGGCAACAGGAAAGACTATAGAAAATGCAGAGCATGGTAACATGGATAGCCACTTTTCCCCTTTTCATTTTTCCAACCCGGACAAAGTCAGGCTATCCAGGGTGCTGAATTTGAGGGGGTATGGCAAAGTCAAGCTTATGCTAGTCATTTTTGTCACAATATCCAAGAAGTCTAATCTAAAGAAAGAACACAACTCCTTGGAAGGACAGCTCAACCCTAGGTAAAGGACTAGAAGAAGCTAGGCAAGAGCTTCTCCCACCACACTTCCCTTCATCTAATGTACAACATGGTGATTATAGTAAATAATGTATATTTGAAGTTTGCTAAGAAAGTAGATCTTAAGTATTTTCACAACTCACACACCAAAGATCACTATAGGTGATAGATATGTAAATCAGCTTGATTGTGTACCATTTCACTATATACATTTATATATATCAAAACATTGCAATGTACATCTTAAATATACAATTTTTATCTGTCATTTATGCCCCAATAAAGCTAAGAAATTCATTAAATCTTTACCCATTGTTGATTATAAAGTTCTATCTCAACATTTTTAAGAAAAGGAGATAAAACATAATATATGATTTTATCACACCATTAAAACAAATATCATTTTATGAATGTTTTGTTTACATATTTGTGTATATTCCAAGTGATAATATGAAAGCTTAATTTTTTAATGTGGCTCACAGTTTTAAAAGTTTGAATGCCAGTGCTTTACCTCATTGACTATTACAAAAACACGGTAACAGAGATTATTATTCCAATTTAGTAAATGAAGAAACTTAGATTTTTTTAAAAAAAGATAACTCAGCTTCCTCTGGACTGAGGAAGTAAAGAAATGGCATTCAAGTTCAGGTAAAATAACTCCAAAGTCCATATTATGTCCACTGTCCCATATTCTTCTATATTATACAACTACATGCTGGACACAAATTTTAAACGATAAGATACATGTGAAGGTAAAATTATTATTGGCAGAAATTGTTGCTGATGAATTTGTCATTGTAATTGCAGTTGAAATCATGTCAGTAAACAGGCCTACAATTTTAGAACACTCAATGTAAGAAAACCAGATATTCTGAAACAAGTGTATTAGGAGGCTCTTTCTCTTTTTAAATTTATACGCTATTCCATGGAGGCTTTCAGTGAAATTCCAAAAAAATAAATAAATAAATTAGAAAAATTGGGCCTGTGCGAATTCTTAGTGTATATATTTTACCACTAATAACATATGAATTACTATGAAACATTTAAATCTATGTTCATTTTTGCTCAAACTATTGTCACATGAAACTTAAGGTTAATATTAAACCATGTTTTTAACAAAAATTCAAAGGATAACAAATGTTGGAGAAGATGTGAAGAAAAGGAAATTCTTTTGATTTAATTACATTTTTAATTTTAATATTACCTGTGTTTATTATTAAGGACAAATAAACATGAGGCTGGAATAGCTTCAGCAAATTTAAAATAATCATTACACATTGGGCATATTCACCTCTTTAAGACAGAAACTGATGCTTGGAGATGCTATTGTCTTCAAATAATTTTGAAATATGGTCTGGTAGATAAGATTCTTACTGAGAGTAAAAGTGGTATATCTGGAATGAAGTCACAGTCCATGAAGACTTCTGTTCCCAGTTCAGGAATTATGTGAAAACCACTTTCAGAGTAGAAAATAATAGTAGGGTTATATACAGTTGAATCACACTATCACCAAATTAATGGTATTTCTGGTAAACATGAATGCAGAACCCTCCAAAGGGAAACTCACCACAGTAGTAAAACACCATAGAAAGCTAAATTCTGAGACTTCTGCGATAATCCAAACCCAATACATGGTCATAAAATATTAAATAGTTTCTTTTTTGGTGCCTAACATTGTATAAATAGGTGTGGTAGACCAGTATGGGTTCCTCCTTTTTCTGGGCAGGGCATACAAATAAATGACACTTCCCAGTCTTTCTGGAGTTAGGTGGAGCCATGTGACTGACTTCTGGCAAATACGATGTGGGTAGAATTGGTAGCTACCAAACCTGGCCCCTAAACCTCTAATAGGATCCTCCATGTTCCTCCTCTCTTCTGCTCTCCTTGAAGTGAAAGACAGAAATAATGTAGCTATAGCATAAAGAACCCTGGATCCCTGAAGCAGAGCTTTCCTGCTGACCTGCTCTGGATTACAACTAAGTGAGAAATAGACCTTTATTGTGTTAAATCATTGGGATATGGAATTTACATCAATTAACCTACCCTAATGCAAGTATCAAAGTTCATTTTCAATAGCCAATAATCTCTATCTGCTAGTCACATTTAATATTAAATGCCAATATCATTCTATAAATATTCCATGTAAATAGCGTTTACCTTATATCCATTTGGCTCAAAGTGTTTATAATGAAGGCAAAAAGCAGGAGTTATTTTTAGCATCACCATATCACACCAAAAATGCAGAGAGAGCTGATCAAATGGAGTCAGGAGCTTCCACCCATTTGAACTTTTATTTTTCCTTCAGGCTTCCCCTCACACTAGCCTCAGTCTCTCCCTTAGGTCCTTTTATTATTCTATGCATCACTCATATCTCCTCACCTCTGAAAAATGTCCCTGGGTACCCTCTAGAGTGTGGTAGCTGAGATAGCAAGAATGGACATTCCTAGCTGACTTACACGTTTGTTTTCTCATGAGGAAAACATGCATTTTGTTAGGCAGACTCTTAACATACCATGAATTACTGTCATATTCTGATTATTGAAACTAAGAGTGCTGCTGTGTGTCTTGCGGCTGATCCCAAATTAGAACAAGACAGCTGAAATCAAAAAAATGGTGAACTAGCTCAGCATTTTTTCCCAAGCTACAGCAACAGGAGAACATGTTCTTTTGTAGCAGTTGAAAGCAAGTATTTGTTTTTGCAAACGAATTTCAGGTGGGAACAAAAATATTTTTCTTTCTTTCCTAAGAAATACCAAATATGATTCCTCTTGGGGCAACAATTTTGGGTAGAGTATAATTATTATTATTTTTTAAATTTAATTGTTGTCCTAGTCTGGATATCAGTTGCGTAGAGCATAATATAATAGCAGCTGTAGAATCATCTAACCCTTCATGGATTGGATGTAAATTCTCCTTTCTGTTTTATCAGTGTATGTAGGGGTTGTGTGGTGGGCATTAATCATACCAAGGGTGGTAAATAACAGTTGCTATGAGGAAAGAAAGGAAGAATATACATAAGATGGATTTCATTAATTTCTATTTTGCCTCTTTCAGATAACTAACAAGTAATCCTTTGGCAAAAAAAAAAAAAAAAAAGGAGACTTTCTTATGTCTAGGTTTTCTCATATTGCACAGAGGAGCAATACTGTATTTTTCTTTGCCTTCCAGCTTTTCTATGGGGAACAATCAGTTTTCCACAAGAGTGCTTTGACATTATTTTTTGAAAAATCTCTCCAGAGCATTACTAAAACAGGCCACATAGATCAAGAAGAAAACACCTGGAAATTGCCAGATGCAGTAAGTCATTCATGATATTTTCCTTGTATTTTTAATGGAACAGGAAACCATGACCGCTTAGACTCTGGGGAAATGGCTCAGGGATTAAAGAAGTTAGAAGATTTAAGAACCCTTGAAAATCCTCTTAAGAAATCAGTGTCACTGGCCTATTTTCTAATTTCATAGAAAAAAGTTAAAATTCCTTTCAACATATGCCTCATTGGAAGTCAACATTCATCCTGTTAGTGATACCAATATTTTGAAATGCAAAGGTTAATGTCTTTATTATAAAGATCAAAGAGTAAGTTGAGATTATGCACTCCTCCTTTCTTCACTTCTCATGGGTGATGGTACGCAGAGAGAGCGCAGAGCAGAATGGGTTAAAGCATAAATGGCAGACAGGTTCCCTCTTACAGCCCAGAAACTAACAGATGGATAGTGAGTGCCTGAAATACCATGTGCAAAGGGATTTTGAAAAATTTTCTATGCTCAGAGGGCAGTAATGAGTAATTATTGATGTCCTCATGACCAAGAAAAGCAAGTGGCAGCAGACAAGTAATGCTCTGTACTTGGTACCTCTGGGCTCATGGAAGTTAACACAAAACAAATGCGTAGTCATTTGGCTTGTGATAAGGGTGTTATATATCTCTGAGTGAAATCACACTAGCTCTGGTTTTCCTTGTCACTCAAATCCGGAAAGCCACAATAAAGACAAAGCTTCTTGTGGATACCTCACAGCTAGGAACAAGTCTGTCACAGCTCTTTGAGCATGAGAGGGCCATGCTGATCATTCCTCAACTCATCTCTGGGTCCCCATGGCACGGTATATCAATATCAATAATCAATATCAATATCAATAATGATGGCTTATTTGTATTGATATATGTGCAAATTCACATAGTACACTTACTTATCTCTTGTAACTTAGTATTTTGTTACTATTGCATTAGGAATAGATAATCATGTAACATGTCATACAAACTGGAACATTCTGAAAATAAAAGCTAATATTATCAATCACATGGGACAACAGGTATAAACCAGAACTTTTTGGGAAGATTAGATCATTAGTCACCTTAGATACAGTTGCAATTTATAAACTAAATAAATAGCTCCAATTTGGTAGATTGTTCTAACACACACACACACAAAGAAATCAAAAACTTTTTGTCAATATTATGACTCAAAACAGCACAATATATGTATATAATGTGATATACACTAGTACAAATATAAAATTATAATCTGTAAGTGTTGATAAAAGTAAAATCCTGAGGGTTACAGTTTGACAAAACAGTGAAAAATAATGTGAATAGAAAAAAATATTGGTGAACAAGCCACCAATATTTCTCACTGATCTACTTTGTAATATTCAAACTAAAATACTTTTTTTTTCTCTTCCTCTATGTAACCAATATTTTATTGAGCAAGCAGTATAAATTTTTCTTTTTATTAATCAGGCTAGTTACTCCTGTGCTTATGAATCTATAAATCTTTCATTTACTTTTTCATTGCACTTAGGATAAAAGCCAACACTTTACCAAGATCTATAAGTGTCTGGTAGATTCTACACACTTCTATAATCCCATCCCTCAATGCTGTAGTCCTCACTCTCAGCTCTCCTGCAACATTGGATCTTTAAATACTTTTAGTCTCCAACTAATAACTTCCAAATTCAGGGCCTCGACATTCATTGTTTGCCTCGACTCAAATACTCTTCTGTGGCTCTCTCATTCTTCAAACCTTAGCTGAGACTTGAACTAACCTATCCCATCTCCTAGAAGCCTGGTCTGATTACCTTGTGTAAAGTAGTTTCCTTCCCCCAGTTATTGTTTGTTCCCTTCTTCTCATAATTCAACATTACTTTCTTTACTTTATTCATTTTTTAATTATTGAACATCTAGTAAGTTCCCAGCATGTGAAAATAGGCCAAGTCCCTGTCTAAAGGCCCAAATCCCTGCCTCAGGGAGGCACTCAATGTAGCAATTGAAATCTGAAGAATTAAAAAAAAAAAAAGAGAGAAGAATGTGGAAATATAAAGCGGAGAACATTCCAGACAGAAGGAAAGGCAAGGGCAACAGCTTTGACATGAAATAAGAAAGCCAGTGCATTTATTTCCCTGTGAATAAAAGAAAAATTTATAGGAAATGAAGTCAAGTAGACAGGAAACAGAGTACAGTAAGTCCTCACTTATTGTCAGGTTCTTGGAAATTGCTATCTTAAGCAAAACGACATATAATGAAACAAATTCTTTTTGTCATCAACATTACAATGAAACAACATTGAATGAAACAATGTTTTACAATGTCCTGCTGTACATCCTTTCACTTAAAGTCACAGTTTCCAAGAACTTACCAGCCATGTAATTGAGGACTTACTGTATATATTAGCCTTAAATTTCATTGGACAGTTTTTAGATTTAAGTCTAACTAAAGTGGGAATTACTACAGAGTTAGAAACAGATGGTGTAGTTAAATTTATACTCTTAAAAGACTACCTAGTATGTTCTGTTTAGAATAGCAAGCATATTGGGGTAAAAGCACAAGAAAGGAGACTATAATTAGGAGGTTTTACCAGAGTCCAAATGACCTAAGGTGGTAATCATATGAGTGGAAAAAAATTGACAAATCTGTGATATATTTTAGAGAGAGAACCAACTGGAAAGGCTGATAAATTAGCTAATAAATCGGCTGCACAGAGAACAGTTTTATATTGTATGTTACTATATCCTTAATACTTAGCAGGATGCCTGGACAACAGTATGTTATGGTACTAAAACTGGAGAAGAAATGGAAAATACAGACATTATTCAAAGGCATACTCCTCAGGGAGAAAACAGGGATGATTCATACTATTATGGAGAAGCATATAAAACATGTCTCAAAGTATTTGTCAAACATCATCTATGGAGAGAAAGCAGAATGAGCCACTGATAAATTTCCTTCATCACATAACAGAACTGGATGGTCATACAATATCAATGTCATACAACATGAAAAAATAGCATCTCCTCAAAAGCAAAGGAATGACTAATGTGCAGAGCGTGAGGAGATATGGGTAGGCACACACTTCAGAGAAGCATGAAACATGTCTACATTTGCCTCCTTAGAGCCTATCACATAGTAGGCAAGCAATGAGTACTTGATAAATAAACTAATGAATGGATAATGAAAAAATGGGCCAATGTTTTTTTCTGGTTATCACTGAGAAAATATCCTTCTATACTGTATTTTTGCTGACTAAATTCTGTAAGATAAAACTTAGACTGGAAAAGTAGAATTAGTTCAGTTCTGAGGGAGTCTTTGTTATATAGAAGCAAGAAACAGTGTTGATATACAAATAAGGGAAGTTATTTCTGTAGGCCAATTCACCCCACTGATTTATTCATTGTGATAACAGTTGCCTATTGACAATGTCCCACATGAGCTGATTCAGTACTGAAGGAAATAGTAAAAATGATCTGATCATACTCACTGGGAATTTTTCGTTTTTCGGTATGTTGGGCAGAGAAATAGGCAATGAGTACATGACTCCTTTTATAATATCAGAAATCCTGACTGTCAAAGGGAAAGGTGTTCATATGACTTTAGGAAATGTGAAATGAGAGAAAAACATTGCCTCAAACCCTACATCTATGATTTCAAGTGCTTGCTCAAGTGGCATATCTCAGTGATACATTCAGAATCTTAAGTGGTCTAAATCTGCTTCCTCAGGGCTAAAATATTGCAAGGTTTAATGCTTGGAATAGAGTTCCAGGATTTTCAACCGCAATCAAACCATGGGACAGGATTCTCCTAAATAATTTCCTTTACCTGTTAAGGAAAAAAATGTCAAGGAAGTATTGCTCTAGGCCATATTTTAAAACACATCCCATTGCTATAGCAGAACATGTAGAAATACCACTGTGCCTGTCATCAAAGAGTGGATTAGGAACACTTCATACCTAGCTCTGCAGTTGTAAAACTCAAGTTTCTTGCTTTTGAGGGAGGTATACTTGTTGACTTTCATTTGATGAATTGAAGAAAACTCACATGAGATGACTCTTCAAAATTTTTTGCTATTTGTCTTATCTGAATACCAAAGCTATTTGAAAGAGCCTTCAGATAATTGCCACCTTTAAGTGTGTAATATGAGTGGAAGTTATTTAATGTAGTTGAAATAAAATGTTGGAATAGATATCAATTAGTTGTAAAAACTGAACTACAATTCAAGTTAAACATTATCAAGACTGAAGTAAGTTCTTTGGAGTTATAATGCAAATAATTTCTTATCACTCACTGTTAAAACTAATTGCAATAACAATAATTTTATTAACATTGTATTTTATTTTTACTTCTAAAACTGTAATATGTCTATATAATTTACCTAGCAATGTGTTTCAAATAGCCATTAAGTACAAAACTATATAAAAGTTTGAGACCCTAATAAGTAGAAAACACGTAGGAACTGAACCTAGGAAAACCTGAGTTTAAATTCAAGCTTTGTAACTTACATTCATGACTTTTGGCAATTATTTTTCTGTTCCTTAGTTTCTTAATCTATAGAATATAAATTGTGCCAATTATCTTTGATGGCAACTTAAGTATGAGAAATTATATATTTATAATAATACAGCTTGAAGGCATCTAGCAAACCTTCAGGAATAGGAAATTATTATCAGGTTACTATTAGATATTATTCTTATTAGATTCATTATTTCATTTACACTTGGAGTTGTTTCTTGGTCTAGTTCTCTTTGTATGACTCCCTTCCCTGCAGTTTTAGTACTCAATATATATTATATAAATGGATAACTAAACATGTGGTAGAGTTTTATCAACAAATAGCAATGATCTTGTTCTCCTTGTATTTCCCAAATTCCTTTCATTATAATTGTACCCAAAAGGGCACTGACCCTCTACCTCCTGTCCATGAAAGCAGAAAGCAAAAAGTTAAAAAAAAAGCCAACCTGTTCACTAAAGGAAAATTATTTTCTTGGAGATGTGGTATTAGTATCTGTTAATCTGCCAATCTTGTATTCCACCTACAAGAGACTAGATAAGGCAGGGCCCATAGGAATGGGGGGAAAGACAATTTATTAATTAATTCAAATATATTTTATGAGTATATACTATGTACTTGGAACATTTTTACGCCTAAAAATAAAAGTATAAGGAAAATAAATTAAAACTACTTCCTTAGGAAGCTTATGGTCAAATGCAAGCAGGGAAGTTCAACAGGCTGAAGGAAGATGATATGGAAGCACAAGGACAAATCCAAGTGGAAAGAAGACCCTCCTAATCCAAAGGAACAGAAATCAGAAAGAAGGGACTTTGAGGATGGTGTGGACAACATGATTAATTCACCTGTGGCCCACCTGCCTTTGAACAGTCCTGAATATATGTAAGCCTGCTGAACCAAAGGCTGGGGATTTGAACACTCTATGTAGGAATGAATAGAAACAAGCAAATGTAGTGGGAAAATTTCCTTACAAGTGAAGCAGTGGAGAACCAACCACAACTGTTGCAAAGGACACTAAAAGTTCACCTCTCACTGATAATATGAGAACAGATCCTTGCCTCTCCTTTCCAGCCCTATCCTTTCTCAAAAATTATAAAGAAATATTTTGAATGACTAAAGGTTTCCTCATTAAATCAATACTTGTATTGGGTTTCATTAGTGATTAAAGGAAAACAATGAAATGAAATATTGTTTTTTTATCACAGTGGTTAATAGTACAATTTGTGATATTTTTCAGGGAAAGGTTAAAATCCTTGATCTACTACTTACTCTACTACTTACTTATTTTGAACAAATTAAACACTCTTTCTGAGTCTTAGTGTTCTCATTTATAAAATGGAGGTGACGATATCTATCTCAATGGGTGGTTAAAAGATAATTTTTTAAAGAGGTCATAATCCTGACTCTTACACAGAAATATAAACTTCATATATGTCAAATAGTTTATTTAACTCCTTATTAATGAAGAAACTAGTTAGATGTTATACCAAGTGAAAAAATAATTTAAAAGCAGATATGTAAATTTATAAATACATGCAAATAAGTCTATCCAATTATCAATTGCATTCTCTTAGATACAGTGATTTTGAATATCTACGAGCAAGAAAAATTTTCACTATTATCTGTTTTGTAAGACTTACAGAATTGTCAAAAAAAAAAATGAAAAATAGAGACAAACTCAATGAATGAGCTTGGCTGGCCAACCAATCATTTTACTTTGCTCATATCAAAGTCTCTCACAATTTTTCTTGGCCATTCTGAGTATTAAATTAGGTGATGTATATAAAAAGCCCTGAGCACAGTCTGAAAAATAAAAAATATTCCCAAGTGTTGTGTCTCAAAGTTGATAGGAGTCTTTAAAAGTGCGAGTTTGAAACATATAAAATATGCAGATATTAGAGCATTTTCAGTCTCTAAAAATAGCAATATCATGTAGTTCAAATTAATATAATAATTATGGTCACTTAGCAGCAAGAAAAATGGTTCTAATGTCATAAAAAATTTTAAGGGATATAAAACTGTACCTCTGTTTGAAGAGAATATACCTAGAACTAAGAGGCATGAATCTCTAAATTTTTGATGAACTACTTGCTGTTCTTGCAGATTCTGGAGAAGTCAGATGTTACAGATTTGCCAGCTAAAGGCATACTATTTCAGACTATAGGGTATCATTTCTCATTATTTTAAACCACAAAGAGTTCATGGGTTAAAACATGTTAAGGGATACTGAAGTAACAAAGAGGTTGTTTTATGTTATGGTATCTCAGAGATTTAACAATCACAAAAAGAGATATACCACATTTCAAACATTTATTTGACTATGAACTTTATTCATGAAGTAGCTTGCTCGTTTGTTGTTTCAGGGGTGTTCCAAGGGACACTACTTGAGAAAAGCAACTACAACACTTTGGCTACACACCTCTAGACAATCTCTCAATCTAGGTAATAAAACTAAGGCAAACATAATATTAGGAGAGTTCTTGATATTAGATAAAATGAGACCTCAACAACCACACTTTTCCATGGCCTTGAAAATGGTGGATTTTAACTGCCAAAGTATATCCAGAGTTGGATCTCATCTATGTCCAAAAATCTTACTCTTTCTAACCACCGACTCTTCTTGGACTCTAGCAGAGTCTCAACTTGACCTCTGTGATTCTATTTTTTATTTTATTTTTATTTTTTTATTATTTCTTTTCTTTTCTTTTTTTAATTTCAGCATATTATGGGGGTACAAATGTTAAGGTTACATACCTTGCCCTTGTCTCCCCTCCCCCCTCGAGTCAGAGCTTCAAGTGTGTCCATCCCCCAGACGGTGTGCATCACACTCGCTATGTATGTATTCTCTTACAGCAGCAAAGGTAGCTCTTTTAAAAACTGTGAGTAAGATTATGTCATTACTTTCCCCATTCAAAACTCTCTAATGAGTCCCATTACACTTGAAATAGAACCCAGCTCTTCTCTTGAAATAGAAGGTACTCCTATATGGTCTAACCCAAGTTATATCTATGACTTCTACCCCCACTCCTTTCAGTCTTACAGGACTCTTCACATGCTTCTGCCCCCGTGTCTTTGTTCTAGTGTTTCCTCTGCTTGATTACTACAGGGCTCATACTCACTCACCTTAGCAAAGTCTTCAGGTGGATAGTACCTTTAGATACCACCTTACCTAAAATAGTCCCTGTACTTTCTATCTAATTATCCTCCTCTATCCTTCTTACTAGCATTTGACATCTGACATACATTTTTGTTTGTTTGTTTAATTTTTGCTAGGCTTTAGAACCAAACTACTCAACCAGCCTACCACTGCCACTCATGGCACCTGAGCAAACTACCTAGAGGCCCAAGAAACAGCCTAGCTGGACCCACTAACATTGGTGTCAATTTGTACCATCCTGGAGTCCAACAGCTGGCCCAATAAGTCCACTGCTGCCACCACCGAAGCCTGAAGAATGGCCTACATAGTGTCTCAGTCCTCAGTAAAACTTCACCACAACCTCCCCTAACAACTGCGCCCTAAGCCATTGAGGAAATCACAGATACCACTAACACTGTGTACAGCTGAAGAAATCATCCAGAGACTACATTACTGCACACACCCAAAGTGCTCTCCTCAACCAACGTCATAGATATATCTTTAGGGAAAATTCCTCTCCTATGAAAGCAAATTTAAAAAACTGGAAGAAGGAATAATTATACCATATGCACAAATATCAATGTAAAGATACAGGAAACATGATAAAGTAAGTAAATATGACACCTGCAAAGGAACACAATAATTCTCCAGTAACAGATCCCAATCAAAAACAAATCAATGACATCCCAGGAGAAGAATTTAAAATACTGATACTAAAGCTTAGTGAGATTCAAGAGAATTCTGAAAAATGATACAAAGAAATTTTAAAAATCAGAATATGAATGAGAAATTTGCCAAAGATAAGATACCATCAAAAAGAAACAAAAATTCTGGAACTGAATAAGTTATTAAATGAAATATAAAATACAACTTAAGCTTCAACAATAGACTAGAGCAAGCAAAAGAAAGAATATTAGAATTTGAACACAGTTTTTTTTTTAATAATCCAGTCAGTTAAAAATAAAGGATAAAAGAATTAACAAAACCTTCATGACACATGGAACACCATAAAGCAACCAAATATTCAAATTTTTGATCTCCTGGAGAGCAAATAGAAAACAGAAGGGTTAGAAAACCTATTTAATGAAATAAGAGATGAAAACTTCCCAAGTTTAGCAAGAAATTTAAACATCCAGATAAAGGTGGCATCCAGATAAGATGCCCAAATAGACATAGTTCAATAAGATCTTCTCCATAGCATTATAGTCAAGTTGTCTAAAGTGAGTAACTAAAGGAAAATTCTAAAAACAGAGAGAGAAAAGTGTCTACTCACTTACAAAGGACTAACAACATATTTCTCAGCAGAAACTTTACAGGCCATGAAGGCATAGGATAATATTTAATATATTTAAAGTGCTGAAAGGAAAAAAATCTTACAGCCAAGGATAATATACCTAGCAAAATTATCCTTCATTAACAAAGCAGAAATAAAGTCTTTCTCTGTCAAACAAAGGTTGAGGGAATTCACCAACACTAGGCTAGCCCTACAAGAAATGCTTAAGGAATTTCTATATCCAGAAGCCAAAGAACAATAACTACCATCATGAAAACAAACAAAAATATAAAAAAATACTGGTAGAGCCAAAGAAAAAAGAAAAAAAACTCAAAAGTTACCACTATTGAATGCCACTAAACCAAAACAATAAACATAAGAGAAAAAAAGGAAATACATATATACAAAATAACCAGAAATCAATTAAGATAATGGTAGGAATAAGCTCTTAGTTATTAATAACAAGCTTGAATGAAAAAGGACTAAACTTTCTGCTTAATAGATATAGACTGAATTAATTAAAAAAAAACATAACCCGGCTGTATGTCAACCCCAATAAATTCATCTCACCTATAAACACACGTAGAGACCGTAAGTGTAAAGTGATGAAAAGTTATTCATGAAAATGGAAAAAAAGCAAGCAGGAGTAGCTATACTTATATCAGATAAAGCAGACTTTAAGTCAAAAAGAGTAAAAGGAGACAAAGAAGGTCATTATACAATAATAAAGGTATCAATTCAGAGGATATGAAAGTCGTAAACATATAAGCATCCAGCACTGGAGCACCCACACTTATATAGTGAATAGTATTAGATAAAGGAGAGAGATAGGTGCCAATATAATAATAATTGGGGACTTCAATATCACTATTCTCAGGATTAAGTAGGTCTTTAGACAGAAATTTAACAATAACAACAACAAAAATTGCATTTAACTCTGGGAGGCTGAGGTGGGCGGATCCTTTGAGCTCAGGAGGTTCAAGACCAGCCTGAGCAAGAGTGAACCCCATCTCTACTAAAAAAAGTAGAAAGAAATTATATCGACAAATTATATATATATATATATATATTATATATAACAAGCTAATATAATATATATATATATATTAGCCAGGCACAAGCTAATATATATATAGCCAGGCATGAAGGTGCATGCCTGTAGTCCCAGCTACTCAAGAGGCTGAGGTAGGAGGATTGCTTGAGCCCAGGAGTTTGAAGTTTCTATGAGCTAGGCTGATACCATGGCACTCTAGCCCAGGCAACAGAGTGAGACTCTGTCTCAAAAAAAAACAAACAAAAAAAAAAATTGCATTTAAACTTCAGAATATTCCAAATAGACCTAACAGCCATTTATAAAACATTGCATCCAACAGCTACAAAATACATATTCTTCTCATCAGTATGTAACACATTCTCCAGGAGACTGTATATTAGGAAAAAAAAATAAATCTCAACAAAATGTAAAAATCTAAATCATATCAAGTATCCTTTCAGCCTACAATGAAATAAAACTAGAAATAAATAACAAGAAGAATTTTGGAAACTGAAAAAACATGAAAATTAAACAATTTGCTCCTGAGCAACCATTGATTTAAGAAAGATATTAAGAAAGAAATAAAAAAAATTCTTGAAACAAATGAAAATCAAAACACACCCTATCAAAATCTATGGGATACACCAAAAGCATATATCAATGGCATAAAAAGTAGGTTTTTTGAGAGGATAAAATCAATAAACAATTTGCTAGACTAACCAAGAGAAATAGAGCAAAGACCTAAATAAACAAAATCAGAAATGAGAAACGAGACATTACAATTGACACTACAGAAATAAAAATGATCAAAGACTATGATGAAAATTATGAACGACTATGTATTAACAAACTAGAAAATCTAGAGGAAATGGATAAATTCCTAGACACATACAACATACTAACACTGAATCAGGAAGAAATAGAAAAATTAAGCAGACCAATAATGTGTAATGAGATTGAATCAGTAATAAAAAGTTTCCCAACAAGGAAAAGTCCAGGACCAGACAGCTTCACTGCCTAATTCTACAAGACTTTCAAAGAAGAACTAACACCAATTCTCCTCAAATTATTCTAAAACAATTGAAAAGAGGAGATTTCTTTCTAACTCATTCTCCGAGGCCAACATTACCCTGACACTGAAGCCAGACAAGGATATAAGAAGAAAATAAAACTACAGGATAATATGCCTGATATACCTAGATGTAAAAATTCTCAATAAAATACTTGAAAAATGAATCCAATAGCACATCAAAAACTAATACACAGTGATCAAGTGAGATTTATCCTAAGGCTGCAGGGATGGCTCGATAAATGGAAGTCTATAAACATGATATATTATATAAACAAAATGAAGGACAAAAACCATATCATCATCTCAATAGATGCAGAGAAAACATTCGATAAAATTCAACATCCCTTCGTGATAAAAACTGTCAACAAACTAGGCATAAAAGGAACATATCTCAACATAATAAAGGCCATATGTGACAACCTGACAGCTATTACCATACCAAATGAGAAAAAACTAAAAAAATTCCTAAGAAGTAGAAAAAGAGAAGAATGCCTGTTTTTATCACTCCCATTCAACATAGTACTAAAGATCCTAGCCAGAGCAAGTAGAAAAGAGAGAAAAATAAAAGAGATCAAAATTAGAAAAGAAGTCAAGTTGTCCCTCTTTGGTGATGATATAAACTTATACCTAAAAACCTAAATATTCCACAAAAAAACCCCTCTTAGATCTGCTAAATAAACTTGGTAAAGTTGCAGGGTACAAAAATCAACATACAGAAATTAGTAGCATTTCTATAAGACAATAATGAATTAGCTTAGAAAAAATGAGAAGGCAATCCCATTTACAAAAGCTATAAAATAATACCTAGTAATAAATTTAACTAAGGAGGTGAAAGAGTTCTCAAAGGGAAACTACAAAATGCTGATGAAAGAAATTGAAGAGGACAAAAAGAACGGGAAAGACATCCCATGCTCATGGATTGGAAGAATTAATATTGTTTAAAATGATCATACTTCCCAAGGCAATCTATAGATTCAAGGCCATCACTGTCAAAATACTAAATTCGTTTGTCATGAAAATAGATAAAATAATCCTAAAATTTATAAGAAACTGAAAGAGATTCCCAATAATCAAAGCAATTTCGAGCCAAAATAACAAAGATGGAAATACCACACTACCTGCCTTAAAAATTTATTACAAGGCTATAATAACCCACATAGCATGGTATTGATATAAAAAGAGACACATAGAGCCATGAAATAGATTAGAGAATCTAGTCTAAATAAATCCATGTATTTAGAGCCAACTGATTTGCAAGAAAGGTGCAAAGAATATTTAGGAAAAGGAACCCCTCTTCAATAAATGGTGCTAGGAAAATTGGATCTATAAGCAGAAGAATGAAAGTGTATCCCTACCTCTAACCATCTACAAAAATCAACTAAAAATGGATTAAAGACTTAAACATACGACCTAAAATGATAAAACTACTAAAAGAAAACACAGAGAAAACACTTCTGGACAGTGGGTCTAGGCAAAAATTTTATGACTAAGACCTCCAAAGTACAGACAATGAAAACAAAAATAGATAAATGAAACTATATTAAACCAAAACACTTCCACACAACAAAGGAAACAATCAACAATCAAGAAACAACCTGTCGAATGGGAAAAAATATTTGCACACCACTCCTTTGATAAGAGATAATATCCAAAATTTACAAGTGTACTCAATTAAACAGTAAAAAAACAAAACTAAAACAAAGAATCCCATTAAAAAGTAGGCAAGAAAAATGAATAGACATTCCTCAAAGGAAAACATACTAGTGGTCAACAAGTATATGAAAAAATGCTCAGCATCACTAATCATCAGGGAAATGTAAATCAAAACCACAATGAGATCATTTTACCCCAGTTAAATTTACTATTACTACTAAATGAACAAAGCTGAGGTAGGAGGATCACTTGAGCCCAGCAGTTTGAGTCCAGCCTGGGCAACATTAATGAGACCCAATCCCAAATAAAAACAAACAAACAACGAGAACAAAAATAGGCAAAAATAGAAGATGCTGGCAAGGACAAGGAGAAAAGGGAACTCTTAAACACTGTTGGTAGGAGTGTATAGTAGAGGAAAACAGTATGGCAATTTCTCAGAAAACTAAAAATAGAACTACCATACAATCCAGCAATCCTGTTACTGGGTATTTATCCAAAGTAAAATAAATTAATATACCAACAGGATACCTGCTGTCTCATGGTTATTGCAGTGCTATTCACAATAGCAAAGATATAGGATCAACCTAAATGTCCATCAACAGATGGATGCTTTAAAAATGTGGTATATATACACAATGGAATATTACTGAGCCATAAAAAATGAAATCATGTCATTTGTAGCAACATGGATGGAACTGGAGGTCATTGTGTTAAGTGAAATAAACCAGACACAGAAAGACATATTTCACGTTCTCACTCATATGTGGGAGCTAGGAAAGTTGATCTTGTGGAGGCACAAAATAAAATGATAGTGACTAGAGGCCAGCCAGGAAGATTGGTGGAGGGATAAAGTGAGGCTGGCCAAAAGGTACAAATACAGTTAGATATCAGTTCTAAATTCTAATGTTCCACAGCAGTCAATGATGTATATTTCAAAGTAGCTAGAAGAGAGAATTTGAAATTTTCGCAACATGTTGAAATGATAAATTGATAAATACTCAAGGTGATGAATACCCCAGATACCCTGACTTGATCATTACACATTACATGCATATAATAAAATATCACATATGTCCCATAAATATGTAAAATACTATGTATCAATTTAAAAAATTAGAAATAACAAGAAGAAATGCACATGAACAAAAACACTGTGGTCTGGGTCAGGGTGGGCTTCAGAGGCCTCCCTCTTTCTGTTGTCTAGATCCCTAACCACTTAAACTGACAAGAGTGTCTATGAGTAACTAGCCACTAAAAAATCATAGATAAAGCCCCTACTCAGATAAGCTGGGGACACTGATTATCCTGATCCACATCACAGATAATGGCCTAAGTTAGGAATTTCACAAAAGAACTATTTAAGTCAAAGGACATCACCAACATCTGTTAATTGAAGAGGTATTAAAAATCTATTTTAATCTCAGTATGTCTCTAGGTGTTATAAGACATATAACACTATTTGTCATCATACCTGCTTCCAAAAATATGGTTTGGGGGCTGAGGAAAAAGATATTAATGATAGAAATAGTCATTAACATTCACTGGATACTTGAATGAGAATTCTGCATGCATATATCTTTTAATTCCTGCAGTGATCCTACAAGGTAAATACTAGTATTACCCTCTTTTGATAGATGGGGAAATGGTTCCCATAGAGTTTAAACGCCTCCCAAAGTAACATAACTCATAACTAGTAAAAGCAAGACTCAACTTTTTCTGGCTGCAAAGTTGTTACTTTGAACCTCTATGCCATGTTGCCTCCCTAGAGAGTAATGGATTTACCGCATCTTGTAATGTACTTATAGCAGATTATCTTTCCCGGGGACACTTATAAGTTTCCATTCATTTTTTAACCCACCTCACATAATTGTTGAAATGATGCAACTAAATGAAGTAATTTGCAAAAGTTGCCTGACACACAGAGATACTCACTGAAAATGTCATTCGCATTTCCCTGTTCCTTTAAACAGCTTAAAATCTTTTTTGATTATGATAGATATATAATATGAAGGCTAAAAATGAAAGCAAGCAGGAGCCATTGGCATTGAGAGAAGATCTATGATCGCTGGAGAATCCATGAAGGAATGATACTTGCTGTGGATTACAAAGGATGAGAAAGAACTATATAGATGGAGGAAAGATAGGGGAGCTAGGTAAATTAATATCCCATGGATAGAAGTCTCCACATCACAATCCTCTGTGTCCAACCATATTGAACAATTTCTGAAATTTCAATGGGTTTTCATTTTTCTTCCAGCGTGTCTATATTTGAAATATTCACCTTAAACCATTTAGAAAGGTAGTCATTTGTACCTACAATTATGTTGCACGAGCAAAATATATTACCCTGACACCAAACTATAACTGAACTAAAAACTATGAGGATAATTAAGTTAAAGCGGCCAATTTCTTGCTTGTTCATTTACAATATAATCAGAAACTGTCTTATTTTTTAAATGCCTCACAGTATATAAATTATTCCGTTTTTTTCATATGCCAAAGCCCATGCCAAGCCATGAATTCATTGTATAGTCAGCATTAATTATTGGCACAGTTATTTACAGTTTCACTAATGACAATCTTTGGATTCACAATGGTTTGTTAAATATAAAAGTGACTATAGCATTTTTATTGATATTATGAAAAGATATGGTAACAGAATACTAAAATGCTATTTTTTTTAATCTTTCACTTTTCTTCTGTAACTAGATACCATGAATTCATTTTCATTTTCAGTCTTGGCCTTTGGCAACACTTGAGCTGTGAGAGTCATGGGTCTTAGTATAACTCTAATTTTTAATGGTTAGGTGGCCATATGCATAGATAAACAAGGCTCAAAAAGCCTAGGGTGATAACTGAGTAAATGAAGAAAATAATTGGGTCAGGAAGGCTGTTAGGCAAAAGATAATCAAAGGAAAGAAGGAAGGGGATCAAAGGATGAGGAAGAAGAGTCTTAGTGGAAGCTCTCCAAAGACATTTCATGCCTTAGCAAGGAAGTGTTAAAAGTGGATAGAAGGCACTGAGAATAGAAAAGTATTGAAAACTACAAATCTCATTAATTTAAGAGTTTTATCTAGGTCTGTCTGATTATAGGTTCTATGAATGATACATATTGATCTGAAATACAGAAGTATCTGCTATACTTGCACTATAGTGAGCCCACTCACTCCCCAGAATATTTAATTTATTCCAATAAGCCTGTTGAATATATGTTCTGAGAGTGTAGGCAGAAAATTAATCCATATATTTTTAATAAGAAAATAATTATAAAATTAATAAATATACAGCTACATTGATCAAGAAAAAGAGAGAAACAAATTAGCAATATCAAGAATGAAAACAGGAAGAATACTAGAGAGGGTCAATGCTTGAAGCTCTGACTTAAGGGGGAGGCAAGGGCAACATACATAACCTTAACGTTTGTACCCCCATTATATCTGAAATAAAAAAATAAAAATAAATAAATTATTAAGGAATATTAGGAACAAATTATGGCAATAAACTCCGTAAGTTAAATGAAATTGAAAAGTCATTGAAAAACAACCAAAAACTGACATAAGATTAAATGAAAAATCTAAATAGTCTGTATCTCTTGGAATTGATCAACTTTTATTATTAGAAATCTTCCCACAAGGAAAATT